>WEIT01000045.1:2424-42516 GCA_013389985.1 Dryoscopus gambensis
CCCGGCGCGGAGCCTCCAGCGCCGGCGCTGCCTCGGTCCCTCCCTCCCCGCGGCTCCCAGCACCAGCCTCCGCTCACAGATAAATATTTAACGCGCAGCCCGGGCCCGGGATTAACAAAGGGCGAGTGTTTCCTGTTTGCTCAGCGCGGCGATGCCAGCCGGGAACGTGCGGCCGGCCCCGGGGATGCTCCCGGGGATGCTCCCACGGGCAGGGATGTGCCCGGCGGCTGCCGGAGCCCCCCGGAGCCGAGCGCGGGGTCTGGGGGCTCCCCAGTTTTGGTGGGAACACCCAGGAAAAGGGTGGGACAGCCGGAGCGTCCTGCAGCGGGCGCGCCCTGGATGCATCCGGCGGCCGGGACCGGGAATTCTGTCGGGAGGAGCAGGTGGGACGCGGGGAGCACGTGGCGAGCTGAGCTCGAGGCGGGACGCCGAATTCCCGAAGAAGACGGGGCCGGAATTGGGAGAAGGCGCTGGAGCCCTCCAGAGCTCATCCCGAATATTCGGCTTCCACCTGGGAAGAGGGGATGGATCCCGGGTGTGGAAGCAGCAGGCGGGAGCCGCAGCTGCTTCCCGGGCACGGAGGGAGCCGGTGGNCGTGACCCTTTGGATCCGTCCGGGTGGATCCCGGCCAGCCCCGACCCCAGGGCTGCTCCCTGAATTCTCTCGGTGCGGAGGGAACAGCCCCGGGAGCGCCGGGGAAGGAGCGGGGGCGAAACAAGAGCTGGCACATCCCCGCTCTCGCTGCTGGCACCGGGGTATCACCCGGGGAAGGACGAGGAGCCGGAGCCGGGAGCCGCCGCTCCGCGTGTGCCGACGTGCCGCAGGTTGGGAGACGCCGTCTGGGCGCTGCCCCAGCCCTGGAAATGCTGGAAAAGCCCCCAAAATCCTCCCTTCTGGCAGCGCGGGGACTCCCTTCACCTCCTCTCCCCCAAAAAACCACAGCGGAGCCCAGTGACTGTGTCAATTTTTAACTTTTTTTTTCTTTTTTTTTTTCCTCCTTAAAGATAACTCCGATTTACATCGAGACAGTTCTAACAAATTCATTCCTTGTTTCACAAAAAAAAAAAAAAAGAAATTATATTAAATAATTTCTGCCAATAAATAACATTTTCACCATTTTTTTTCTCCTTTCAAAAGAACTAAAAAAAAAAAAAAAAAAAAAGAGCAAGAAATAAAAATAAAAATTAAAAAGGAGGCAGTCTCCAGGCAACGGGCGTATGATCCTTCAGCATCGAGAACCCTAAAATCACCATCCCTGCACCCCTGGGAGAGCTTCAGGTCCTCCCTGGCCGAGGTTTGGTGGGATCTGCATCCCTGCCAGCTCCCCCTGGCCAGGTGGGATCTGTGCCAGAGGCAGCCAGAGGGGTTCTCCCAATCCCGAAAAGAAAATGAAGCTCCAACTCAACCCACCACCCGCCCCATTGCCGACTCCCCTCCTTGGACATGCACCTTGCTAGAACATGCAAAAAAACCCAGGCTGCGGGGAGGTGGGGGCTTTCCCTGGATTTGGGGGCTCCCTCGGGCCGGGGGGGCTCCCCCAATCCCGGTTGTCCAAGCTCCAGGCGGCAGCCGGGGAGGGGAAGGGACGGGCGGGAGCTCGGAGGGGTCAGAGACAAGCCCAGCTCCGAGGCGCTGGATTTGCGGGGGAAAAGAAGGAGGAAAAGGGGGATTTGGGGGGCGTTTCTGGATCGTTTTTGGCTTGCCGTGGTGGGGATCGGGGCGGGGGGTTCTGCTCCGAGGGTGTCCCCACGAGAGGGGATGGGGGGGTGGCGGCTCGGGGCCGCGGCCGGGGGGGGAGCGCAGCATTGCCGCTGGGACGCCAGCACGTTAATTAGGGCGTTAATTAGGGGGTAATTAGCACCCAGAGCCCCATCGCTGCTCCTCACCCCCTCGGGAACTGCATCAAAGGGAAGTGGGGGCCTGGCAGCGCGGCATCCACGCCACAGGGACACGGGGGCAACTTCCAGCCCTTGGCCACCATCTCCAGGGCCGGGGCAACCAACGCCCAGCCCTTGGCCACCATCTCCAGGGCCAGGGCAACCAACACCCAGCCCTTGGTCGCCTTCTCCACGGCTGGGACACGGCGAAGCTGCAGCTCCACCAGCCCCAGGGATAAGGGGGGGACAAAAATGCCACCCTTGGCCACCTTGTCCAGGGCCAGGACAGCGGGGAGCTGCGGCCCCACCAGCCCCAAGGATTAGGGGGTTGGATCTGGAGCCCCGAAACCTCAAAGCACAAGGTCCCAAGGGATTTTGGGGAGGGGGGAATTGGTGATGCCAGAGCAGGAGAAGAGGGCGGGGGGGACAAAGTGCCAGCAAAGCAAATCCCCCTCCGCCATGGGCCGGGCCCTGCTGATTTCTCCACCCCCGACCACGCTCGGAAAACGGGGCGGGTGCCGGGCTCGGGGTCCCGCGATTCCCATCCCAAATATCCCGGCTAAAACCTGGCAGCTTGGGTGAGATCCCAGCCTGGGTCAGCACAACACGCCCGAACATGCACGGGCAGCCGCGGGCACGGGGAGCGCGCCCGGGTACCACACACGGGCTCACCGCGCTCACAGGAGGCCCTGAAAGGACAAAGAAATACTCACAGACAAAAGGCAATTTGGCCCCACTCCTCGGACTGGGGGGAGAGAAGCTCGCTCCAAACATCTCGCACTTTTTCGCGAAGCGGTGGGTGTGTTATAAAAGAAAAAGGGATCAAAGGGGAAAAAAAAACCAACCACCCAAAGAAAGAAAAAAAAGAAAGAAAGAAAGAGGGGGAAAGTGGAGGCATGTGACTCAAAATGTGCTCGCAGAATCCTAAGCAGCCCCGGGGGATTAGGTGACGTGTGATCCTAAGACAGTCTGGAAGCTGCCTGGGAAGTTGCTGCTTTCCCCTGGCGCTGGGTTCCGAGGGAACACGGCGAGATCCAGGGAAAGCGCTGGCAAAGATCCCCCGGGAGAGGCTCGGCCCTGCCCGCGGAGGGCGCGGGAGGAGCTGGGGAAAGGCGAAGCTGGCGCGGGGTTCGCTCCGGGAGCTGCTGCCGCGGCTCGAGGGGGAAGTGACGGACGGGAACCCCGCAAAACCCTGCCCCAGCACTCCCGGCCGGAGCCAAAGAACGACAGAACGCTCAGCTCCCGCTCCAAAATCCCTGACAACGCCTCCAGAGCTACCCCCGACCGTCACCGTGGAAAAGAGGGACGGATCCCAGCGAAAGGCGCGCGCCCCGCACCTTCTCCCCGTTTTCCTGCGGGACTCCGCCGGGATAAAGCAGAATTCCTGAAGGAAAAGGTGCTGTGTGACCACCCTGGAGTAATTCAGAGCTACCCCCGGCTGTCCCCTCGGAAAAGAGGGACGGATCCCAAGGGACACGCCCGTGATCCCTGCCCAGCAGTGCCAGAATTCCTGCCGGATCCGCTCGGTTCTGCCTCGCAGCCCCTCCCCGCTCCCTGCCCCGGGGGGCTGCGCTGCTCCCAAAACCAGCAGCGCCCCACCCACCTCACCCCAAACTTTTATCGGCGACCCCTCCGCCCGGCTCCAGCTGCCGGGAAGGGCTGAGCTGCCCTCCGCAACAGCCGCGGGCGGGTGGGTGATGCCCAAAGTCACCCTCGGTGGGGCCGGGAGGTGACACTGGGGGGACACCGCCCTGTCCCCCGCGCCCCGAACCGCTCAGGGGCCGCTTCCAGAGCCGGGAACGGGGAAGTGCCGCGGGCCGGGCAGCCTGTGCTGGTGGGGGAACGGCGGGGCTGTAACCTCCAGGGTATAAATGCCCCCTTCTCCTTTACAATTCAGGCCCTGCAGCTTTCCCAAGGATCACCAGACAGCATGGATAATTCCTCAGCTCTGAATCAGAGCGATTCCCGAGGGAATTCTGCCGGCTGCTGCAGGAGGAAGAGCCACAACGAGGGGCAGCGCTCCCAGCACCTTCTCCCTGTTTTCCTGCCGGGATAAAGCAGAATTCCTGAAGGAAAAGGTGCTGTGTGACCACCCTGGAGTAATTCAGAGCTACCCCCGGCTGTCCCCTTGGAAAAGAGGGATGGATCCCAGCACTCTGCCTTCCAGGGAATTGGGTGCTCAAGCAGCAGCTGCAGGTAGGCAAGAAAACAACAGGGAAAAATCTGGGAAGCAAACAGGAGTGAAAAGGAAAACCAACCCAACCGTATCCTGAAGGGAAGGGCCTGCTGTGGAAAGCTCGGGCTAATTCCAAATTGTGCCAAAGCCAACGACCCAAGTTGCCTGGTTCGACTGATTTTTGTTTTTTTAATCCAAAGTCCTCCCCGGGCAGAGATTCGGCCTCTCGGGGAGGGCAGCTGGACAGCACAACATTCCCGGGATGCACTAGCAGTTGGATTGGTTTCTAAATTTAAAAAAAAAAAAAAAGAAAAAAGGAAAAAACAAAGAAAAAGAAAACCTGTCAANAAAAAAAAAAAAAAAAAAAAAAAAAAAAAAAAAAAGATGGACTTTTTTATACATATCGAACATAAATTAAAAAAAAAAAAAAAATTACAAAATGGTCGCTTTCTCACAGAACGGATGCGGACTGGATTTATGGACGTGCCTCCGGGTGAAGTCGGTTTCTCCCCCTGCCCCCACCCCGCCACCCTGCTAATAAATAAATAAAATTCATTAAGTTTCGGATCCTCTGGCGGCGCGGCTCCGGGCGTTACTGGGATTTCTTCCCCGTGCCGTTCTTGTCCGCAGAGTTCGAGGTTACCAAGTTCACGGGGCCGTCCGAGTGCAGCGAATCCTTGCGCGGGGGCATGCGCTCGTTGATGCGGTCCAGCCCCCGCGCCTCCTCGAAGCTGCGGATCTTGTGCTGCGGGGAGAACCCGCGGATGGCTGCGGAGGGAAGCGAGCAGGCGTCAGGAGGAGCCGCGGATGCGCCCCCGAGGAGCCCTCCAGCACACGCCAGACACCAACGGGGACAGGGGCGGGGACGGAGAGCACCTGGCTGGGTTTGGGAACTGCAGGGAGGGTGATCGGGGAGGTTTCGGCAGCGCCCGCTCGCGTTTTGCTCTGGTTTAGGGTTTGCTCTGCTCCTCAAAGAGCTTTTCGTGGGATGGGTTGGGAGCTTAAAATCATCCGGTGCCACGCCCCCAACCTATCCCAGGTTCAAGCCCACCCCAACCTTGGACACTTCCAGGGATGGGGCGGCCACAGCTTTTCTGGGAATTGCATCCCAGCACCCTCACGGGGAAGAATTTCCTCCCAATATCCCAAACCCCTGCCTTTTTTTTTTTTAATGGAATAGGACGAACTCGGTGAACCAGACAAGTGCTCGCCGTCCCCAGAGAGTGAAATCTCGGGAAAATTTCAAAGCTGGAGAACANTTAAAAAACTGGAAAAAAAAAAAAAAAAAAAAAAAAAAAAAACAATCGAAAAATAAAATAGAAATGAAAAAAAAAATTAAAAAAAAGAAGCGAAACCCAGAACGACAGAACAAAGACACCACCACAAGGCTCCGAACTCCGACACAAACCACACACTGCAACACCAGGAGAGGGAACAGCTAGTCCTTGGATCACAAAAGGCAAAATTCTTGCATGACCAGGAGACACACGGGCAGACCTGGGAGGGATGAATCCCACTGAGGAATTTGGCGTCCCTGCTCCATCCCTGCGGGGACGAGCGCGTCACCCCGGCCCCGATGACCCGGACCGAGCGTGACGCTCCTTTGTGCTACGGATAATTTAAGGAAAAAGGAGGCCGTGCCAGATCTTTTACAAGGACTTGGCTGGCTTTACAAACAACTTCCCTCGGGAAGCAAAGCCGCCGCGGAGCTGTGCGGCCCCGCTCGGCATCGAGGAAAAATCCTCACGGATCTGTCCTTCCTACGCTCCCCAGGCAGAGAGAGAACTGCCTCTCCACCTTGGCCTGTCTGTGGGGAAGGCAGGGGTTACACCAGCACCACAAAATCCTGTTTTTTAAGGATTTGGGTGGTGCTGGCAGATTGCCGGACCTCGACCCCAAGGTCTTGAGCCGCCGGAGCATGAATCGCTCGGACAGCTCCAACCAAAGGTGTTCCACCGAGGAATAAACTGTTCGAGCCCCTGGGTAATTTTGTTCCCTTCCCAGCAGGGCCTCGTCCTCCCCCACTTCTGGTGATGCAAGAGTAAAAAGCTTCCGTTAAGGGCTGGTAAAGCTCTTTAAAACGAGCGCACGCACACACGGAGATGATTTGAGTCTCTCGCCGGGTTCTAGCCATACCTTCCCGTGCCTCTACCGCTTCTACTGTGGCTGCAATACAGAAGAACAGTGGCATGCAAAAATGAAGACAGGGAAAAAAAAAAAAAAAAAAAAACAAAAAAAAAAAAAAAAAAAAAAAAAAGGAAAAAAAAAAAAACAAAAACAGAGTGACAGTGAGTGGTCCGACATCACGGCTGAGCCCGCGGCCCCCCAGCCCCGGTGGTGCCAAACGAGTGGCGAGAGGGGAGAAAGAGGTGACAGGAGGCGGAGAGGAAAGGGGGGAAGGGGACTCCCGAGGGCTCAGGGGGAGTCTCCTTTCCTCTGGATCGGTCTGATGGAAGAACAGAGGAGCAGGGAGACGGCTTCTTCCTGCTGTGAGCAGCGGGCAGGGGCAACCTCGGGCGGGACCTGCTCCCAGCTCGGTGGCTCCAGACCACCTTCAGACGGCCAGTTATGCGGAGTTCAGCCTCCACCACCACGGCTGCGTGAGGGGAGGGATCCCAGGGGATGCTCTGGGGCGGTGGGAAGGGTCGGGGCAGCCTGTTTGCCAGGGAAGGACAAGCAGCAGGTACCGGGGCTGCTCCGCTCCCGGTGCCTCGAGTTGGAACAGAAAATCGGGCTCCAAATCCAGCCTGGCTTCAGCTCCACCTCCTGCAAGTGTTACCAAGCAACGAGGCACCACAGAGCCGAGCAACGTCCCCCTCCCGAAATCTGCTGCGGCGTCGTCCAAGCTTTGGTAGGCCCTGCCTCAACATCTGGGAGGAGGCCCTCCCCTCGAGCAGATTCCCTGGATTTTAGCCTCAAGACAGCAGCTTTTTTGCTTTGGACACAACACAGAGGCCACGTGGTCCTCGGGAGGCCGCGGAGGAAGGAGGGAGCTGCGGCTGCACAGCTCTGCCCCAGATTCCGGGACTTTTTCCCTCGGCTGATTTTGCCAAGCCCTGCTGTGAAAGGCTGGGGAGAGGCTCAGGAGGGAAGGGCTGCAGCCCCGTTTCCCCTTTTTTTGGGGTGCACAGGCACCCCGAAAGGGGGGCAGCCCCCTCTCCTCCTCACCCAGCAGATGGGGCTCCCATAAATCCACCGGGAGCGTGAAGGGATGTGCGAAACGGGGAGGGGGAAAAGGGGGGTGGGAGAAGGGGTCAGGGCAGGGAAAAGGAGGTGAGGAGGGCAGGAGAAGCCGGGTGGTGCCGAGGGGAGCGGGGGGAGCCTGCAGGCGGCGGGCGGGGCAGGTAAGGCAGCAGCAAAGGCCCAGCTTGTTTGTTCTGTCCTGGGGAGAGGCTTATTTTGGGGGAGGGGAGGTCCCTGGCACCCCTCAGAGGACCCCTCTGAGAGGGGAAGGTGCTGGAGAACATCACAGTGTGACCCTGTGCTGCGGGGATACAGGGACAGAGCTGCTGCAACAGCCACCTTCCCACTCAGGCTCCGTTCCCGGAACTGGGGCGACGGGGCTGTGATGGTTTCTATAAAAAATGGGAAAAAATATCCATCCTCCTCTGTGGGCAGAGACATCCACGAGCTCGGGAGCGATGCTGCACCCTCCCCGGGAGCAGGCAGCAATATTTCCACGTTTCTGACTCGTGAGCGATTTAATCCAGCCCGGGGAGAGCTGCAGGAAATCCCCGGTGCCCACGGGAAGGGGGAAGCTGGGGAGGTGCCAGGCTTCAAAGGCCGCTGGCAGGGAAGGATTAAAACACGGGATTACAGGATTCCCTCTGGGGATGCGTTCCTGGGATGGTTCATCCCCCGAGCACCGGCCCTGCGGGTGGGAAGGGCCGGACCCTGCGCTCCGTCCTGCTCCCACAGGTGCTGAGGGAGGCGGCAAAGTTTGGGGAGAAACCTTCCAGAACGACCTCGAAACCCACAGGGAGACTTTCCCGACCCGCCCAGCCCTGGAGGAACCTCGTTCCTCGGGCTGAACCTTCCTCTTGTTTGGGATTCGGGGCTGGGCAGGGGCGGATCCGGAGGGGTTGGGTTTCACGAAGAACAAACAAGCAGCTGTGTCACTGTCACATTCACACAGAGGCTGTCACACAGCGGCAGCACAGCGAGCTGAGGCAGAGGATGTGCACCATGCAGCGTTAGGAGGGAAGGAGAGGATAAAAAAAGTCGTTGCAGAAACAAACAATTAAGCACTGAACATGCTTTTAGGCAGGGCGCCGTGGGTTTTCTTCCTCGAGGGTACGCGGGGACATCTTGGCATCTCTCCCCACATCCCCAGCTACACCTCTGCTTCCTCCCTCTCTGGGAATCCTTCCTCCCCGCGGGGCTGAAGCCTGGCTGGGGCCCCCTGGCACCCTCCAGGCTGCCCGTGGGAGCTGCTGCAGGGGGTTTGGGGCAGGGGGAGCGCAGCGGGGCAGGGATACTCACCGGTCTGCAGGGTCTGCCTCCCCCCCGAGAGCACTCCCAGGGGCAGGGTACCTGTGGGGGTCAGGCCTTTGAGGGTCAGCACGCTCTCGCTCTCCTCCCTGCAGGGAACAGCAGAGCACCAGTTACACCCCGAGCAGCGCAATGGTGGGACTGGTCCAGGCGGGATCGGTGGGTGATGGGGAAATGGGAGCCTGCCCCGAGCGCAGCTGCCTCGGGAATCGTGGAAGCATTAAGGTTGGAAAAGGCTTCTAAGCTCACCAAGCCCGGCCATCAAGCCAGCACTGGCCTGGCCACCACGTCCCCGAGTGCCACATCCACGCAGCTGTCAGACCCCTGAAGGGATGGGCACTCCACCACAGCCCCGGGCAGCCCATCCCAAAGCTTGGCGACCCTTTCCACGAAGAAATTTTCCCTAATATCCAACCTGAACCTCCCCTGGTGCAGTCTGAGGTTGTTTCCTCTCACCCTTCACTTGTTTTTTGGGAGAAAAGACCAACCCCTACCTGGCTACAACCTTCCTTCAGTGCGTCCTCAAAGAGTCAGGAAAATCCACCTGCCTTGTGGGGTTTTTCCCTTCTTTTTTTCCCTAACCAGCGTTCCCCCAGTGCCCAAATTAAGCCCAGCCCCCGAGTTAAGTCCAGCCCCCAGCCCATCCTCACCGAAGAACCGAGAAGACCCGTGCCATCTTCCCAATGGCTCTGATCTTGTTCCTGATGATCTCCTTACGCACCGTTGTCCCACCTTAGGGAGAGAAAAGAGCAAACAGCAGCGCGTTGGAGCTTTCCCGCTCGCCGGGGCACGTCAGCGTGAAGCAGCTGCCTGACTCCAGGAAAAGAAAAATCACGGTTTTACAGATTCACAGCTACACCGGAGAGAGAACGGTGCTGGAAGGATGGCATCAGGATGGCACCGGGATGGCAGCGAGGAGGGCAACACCAACGAGATGGCACACGGAACTCGGGAGGGCTGAAGAGAGTAGAAACCACCACAGGGCACGGGCTCGGGGAGGTCTCCAGGTGGGCTCACACTGCACAGGATGTGGCACAAATGACTCAGCCATGAGGACACAGTTTGCAAGGCAGAGCACGGAGGGGGTCTGAGGGCTGATGGGCGCCGCTGGGCTCGCCCGCGGCGGCACGCAAGCATCAGCTTTGGCATCCAGGGAGCACGGGGAAGGGCTGGCCGGAGCCTGGCAGCTCTGCTCTGACCCCACACGGACACAACGGGACGGAGGGACAGGGTGGGGGAACTCCCCTTCCGCTCTACGGGAGAGAGGAAACAAACAAACAAAACAAAAACGCACTGGGAGGGAGCTGAAACCAAACGGAAAATTCAGGTCAAAAGAGGGAACAAATCCATCTCCTCTCAGCTGAGATTCCTCACATGGCCCAGAACACGTCAGGACAGGGAAGCCAAACCCGGGGCTAACATGCACCATGGCTCAGCCATGCACTACGTGGCTGCATTCAGAATCAGGTAGAAACGTGACCCCCGTTTCTCAAGTTCCTGGAGGAACGCAGAAGGGTTAAAAAACACATGGAGCTCATGTTAAAACTGAAAGGGGATGAAGAGACTGCCCCACTAGTCAGCTCTGGAAATCCACTTCAAGGATCTGGTGGCACAGGCAGTGATAATTAAGCTCGTAGCAAATTCTAGCCGGGTACCTTTCGGATAGCTTGAAATGTAGTGATCTTCAGGGAGAGGAGACACCAAGAAACAAGTAGATGAAGACAGAGATAGAAGAAACAAATTTAATTTTCATGGGAGGGAGGAAAGGAAAAAAACCAAAAAACCAAAACGGGAATGCAATGGGAGAAGCGGGTTTGAGTCTCCACCTGGGGCCGAGGCAGCTCAGGCCCCACTTCTCGCTGCCCCCCATGGCTGTGCCTCAGCTTCCTCAGGTCACCACCTCGCTCCTGAGTCCCCCCAAAATCCAAACTGCTCATCAGCTCAGCCACTGATTTGTCCCCTTCATGCACTGCTTAAAACCAGGGCCAAAAACTGCGTTTTTTGGGGAGGGAGGGCGACACGAGAAACCGCTTTACAGAGGAGTTCACTGCAACAGATGAGGGGATTGGGTGGCTATTTTGGTGCAGAAAATTCTGAATTGGGGGGAAAAAAATAACCAGCAGCCTGTGTAAGGAGCAGGAAACCATTCCCAGAGTAGCTGGCAAGAAGAGTCTGTCGCAGTGAATGCCATTTGATTTCTCTGTGACTGAACAGCAAAGGAGAGAAAAAAACCCAACGTTCCCTGCCCAGAACAGCACAAGGGTTGGGCAAAATGGAACTGTAGACCCTGGCTGGGCATCCAGCTATAAATCAAGTGCTGCTCAGCCATCAAAGAGCTTTCCCCCCGCCGCTAGCAGGTGCCAGCAGGGATATTTTACCTTCCAACGTCTCGTCGCCGTCCGAGATCAGCTCGTCGTCGGAGCAGATGTTGAGGATGTTCACGAGCATCTCGGTGACTGCGAGAGGCACAGGACAGCGAGGTCAGCGAGGCCCGGGGCACGCAGAGGGGGTGTGGAGGACGAGGGGAGCATTTCAAGGTCGCCCGTGCCCCGCGAGCGGGAGCCCGGAGACGCTTTCGGGCACGGCCGCAGCGGCAGCGGAGCAGACGACACACGCGGCACCTCCTGCCAAGCGGGTGGCCGCAGGCCAAGCACATCACAGAGGAACCAGACGTGGGCAGCGAGGTGCCAACATTCCTGCAGAGCAGCCTGAGCTCCCTCCAGGTCCCCCCCGCTCCCCCATCCCCGCCCGCACCGCAGCCACCAGGGCCGAATTTGGGGAGGGGAGGCGAGGGGGATTCAACCTGTGGTGCCTCGAAGTCAGAGAAACCCCTTGGGGGTTGTGAGGTTGAAGCCACGCTCCGAACATACGGGACAGGGGGTGGGATTTAAGCTCGTCAGGAGAGGGAAAAATCTTTTTGGTGAAAAGCTGAGGCAAAGTCTCGGTCGTATTTTAAGCTGCCTCGCCTTCCTCAGAGCGAAATAAGCCCTGGATTGAAGTGAATGCTTCCTTTTTGGTGGGCCAGGAGCCAACGGGAATTTTTAATTCCTCTGCTGCAAACCATGAGAAATGTCTCCAAATTCTGAGGTGGGGCCACAGCACCCAAGATCGGCTCCAGCAGCAATGCAGAAAGAGCAAGAAAGGAGGGGTTGGTCGGGAAAAGCTTTTTCAAACAGGTATCAACAGCTGTTTTTGCAGGAATTTGACCCAGTGCTGCAGGTCTGCTTGAGCCTGAACCGCTCTCCTGTGCCACCCCGGAGCTGCAACGCTCTCCCGACGCTGCGGGACAGGATTCTGACACCTGGGATGTGAGGATCAGTCACTGGGAACTGGGAATAAAACCCCCAATCTCTCTTACCCTTTTCCCCTACGAAAGGCAAAGACCATGTGAAGACATCCATGAAGTTGGGAAGCCAGTAGGGGTGCGGGGAACAGTTGAACTGCCTGATGTTCATGACGTTGTTTTCGTATTTCAGCACGGCAGCTGGGAGAGGAAAGGAGAGAGAACAAATGTCCACGGGCTCTGAGAAATCCTGGAATGGGATGGGTGGGAAGGGACCTCAGGGAGCACCCAGGGCCAGCCCTGCCATGGCAGGGACACCTCCCGCTGTCCCAGGGCGCTCCCACCTGGCCTTGGGCACTGCCAGGGATCCAGGGGCAGCCGCAGCTCCCCTGGGAATTCCATCCCAGCCCCTCCCCATCCTCATTCCTTCCCAATATCCCATCCATCCCTGCCCTCTGGCAGTGGGAAGCCATTCCCTGTGTCCTGTCCCTCCATCCCTTGTCTCCAGTCCCTCTCCAGCTCTCCTGGAGCCCCTTTAGGCCCTGGAAGGGGCTCTGAGGTGTCCCTGGAGTGTTTTCCTCTCTCACCCCCAGCTCTCCCAGCCTGGCTCCCTCTGGAAGCTGCACCAGCGTTAAAAAAACTTCATTATCAACACCAGGTTACACTCGTGTGGAATCAAACTATCAACTCTCCGAAACAAGAAGGTTTAAGCTAAAATTTTTTTCGTTTCCTCAGGTTGGTTCTCAGCTTGGAACAGCGAAGCTCAAACAGAGCCACGATCCAAAGCGAGGGGTGGAAAACCCCACAGCTGGAAGAAAATTCCTCCGTGATCCCCGTGGTTCAGGGGCAGAGGGAAGTGGAAAGCTTTCCTACACCATCAGCTTCTGTGGGATGGCAGCACCCACCAACAGGGCTCCGTTGTCCCGGGGCTGGGAATGAAAGCTTTATCCCAGCCCTTACGGCCCCACGGTTAATTGCCACAGTAACACATTAAGTCAACCACTTCAGCTCAGCACACAAAGCTCTCTTTCATTCCAGGCACAAGAATGCGGCTGGAGGAGAGGGTTTTGTATCAAAAATAGTGTATTTTTTGTATCAAAACCAGTGCGGTGGCAGCTGGAGCAGGGCAGGGATTGTCCCTCAGTGCAGGGCACTGGGGAGGCCACGTCTCGAGTGCTGTGTCCAGTTCTGGGACCCTCATGGAGGGGCTGGAGTGAGTCCAGGGAAGGGAGCGGAGCTGGGAAGGGGCTGGAGCNGTGCTCAGGCCTTGGAACTGCCCAGGGAGGTTTGGAGTGCCCATCCCTGGAGGTGTCCCAGGAATGATGGAAGTGACAGTGACAAGGTGGGGATCGGGCACAGCTTGGACTCGACGGTCTGGGAGCTCTTTTCCAACTTAAATCATCCTGTGATTTTGGGAGGGCAGAGCGGGAGAGGGATTTCCTGACCCCCCGCACAAGAGCAGCAGAGCCCCGGCCTTACCCTTGTTGTTATAGACATCTAAGTAATTTGGTGCAGAGAAGATTGTGATTAGCGAGGGAAAGCCCGTGGTCTGGCTCTTCCTGTACATTCGGTACCTGCAAAACAGGGCACGAGTTCAACCCGGCCCAGCCCGGCCCAAACCCGGCCCAAACCCCGCCCAGCCCCGGGGCTGCAGCACTTACCCAGCGTCCTGGGCTTCGTGAGCTCGGATTACGGACAACAAGCTATTGTTCTGCAGAAATTCACACACTGCAGGGTAACTGGAAAACAAAAAAAGCGAGGGGAACTCAGCAGGGAGCAACGGAGAGCGCAGAGCGCGGGTGGTCTCGGTTTCAGCGAGCAGCCACTTGTAGAGAACACCCACTTTCTGTCCAGCGCCCCAAAATACTGTTTTATCGTTCAAAAATTCAACGCAAAGGGTTCTGTTAAACCCTCTCTGTAAGTGGAGCGTCAGCAGAAACCCTTCTTTTTTAGGAAGGAAAGATTATTTCCTAAAATCCAGGTACTGAAAACCACACCCCAAAATGTTGTTTTATCGTTCAAAAATTCAACGCAAAGGGTTCTGTTAAACCCTCTCTGTAAGTGGAGCGTCAGCACAAATCCTTTTTTAACAAGGAAAGATTATTTTCGGGAGATCCAGGTCCTGAAAACCACTCACAGGGCACCCTGTCCACCCAAAGAAGCATCTCTGCTGCCCGAGACCCCAATATCATGAAGTAACTTATCCAAAGACAGCTCAACATCACAGGAGAAGACAAAACAAACAAGAATTTGTGCATTAGAGCAGAATTTCAGGTACACGGAGCAGCCTGAATGGTGATTTTAGTGTGAAGGGAGAAAAAGTGGCCCCCTCACCTGTAGAAATAGGAGCAGCCTCGGACAGTGTTGTGGGCAAAATGCTCCAGGGTTTTCTCGTTGCCGTAATCCTCCGAGGGATCCGACCACAGCAGGTCGCACATCGGACCGAAGGCTGGAGGCTCCTTAAACCTGTCTAACTGGAGAGGGGACGCGACATCAGGAGGAGCTGCGGCAGGACCGACACCCCAAACCCGCGCGGGAATCGACCCCGCGGGGAATCGGGAGCGGAGGGAGAGGCGCGGGGAGCTGACTTACTTTCCTAATGTCATCTAGACACGTGATTTCTGGAGACAGGCCCCCGTGGACGCACAGGAATTGCTGGTTGAGGAGGGCGGCGAGAGGAAGACAGTCGAAGGTGTCCATGCACGCGTCGTACACTCGCTCCGAGTACTTGATTCGACCTGGGAAGAAGGAATCCAGACGAGCTCTGATCGGCCAAAGTGCTGATCAATAAGTTCAAGGAACACAGATGTGGAAGCTCTGTGTGTGTGGCCCACAAATGAGACTTGGCTCCTGTGTGTTACTGAAAATATCGACTTGGAACCCAACTTTCCAGCTGTGTATTACTGAAAATACTGACGTGGAACCCAACTTTCCAGCTGTGTATTACTGAAAATACTGACGTGGAACCCAACTTTCCAGCTGTGTATTACTGAAAATACTGACGTGGAACCCAACTTTCCAGCTGTGTATTACTGAAAATACTGACGTGGAACCCAACTTTCCAGCTGTGTATTACTGAAAATACTGACGTGGAACCCAACTTTCCAGCTGTGTATTACTGAAAATACTGACGTGGAACCCAACTTTCCAGCTGTGTATTACTGAAAATACTGACGTGGAACCCAACTTTCCAGCTGTGTATTACTGAAAATACTGACGTGGAACCCAACTTTCCAGCTGTGTATTACTGAAAATACTGACGTGGAACCCAACTTTCCAGCTGTGTATTACTGAAAATACTGACGTGGAACCCAACTTTCCAGCTGTGTATTACTGAAAATACTGACGTGGAACCCAACTTTCCAGCTGTGTATTACTGAAAATACTGACGTGGAACCCAACTTTCCAGCTGTGTATTACTGAAAATACTGACGTGGAACCCAACTTTCCAGCTGTGTATTACTGAAAATACTGACGTGGAACCCAACTTTCCAGCTGTGTATTACTGAAAATACTGACGTGGAACCCAACTTTCCAGCTGTGTATTACTGAAAATACTGACGTGGAACCCAACTTTCCAGCTGTGTATTACTGAAAATACTGACGTGGAACCCAACTTTCCAGCTGTGTATTACTGAAAATACTGACGTGGAACCCAACTTTCCAGCTGTGTATTACTGAAAATACTGACGTGGAACCCAACTTTCCAGCTGTGTATTACTGAAAATACTGACGTGGAACCCAACTTTCCAGCTGTGTATTACTGAAAATACTGACGTGGAACCCAACTTTCCAGCTGTGTATTACTGAAAATACTGACGTGGAACCCAACTTTCCAGCTGTGTATTACTGAAAATACTGACGTGGAACCCAACTTTCCACCTGTGTATTTGTGGAAATACTGACTCGGAAAATAATTGTTGGATGTGGAAAGGAAAAGGTTTTTTTTAATGTGGAGCTGGACAATATTCACCTCCCTGCGACACCTGCGCCGAGGTCGACGCAAAAGCGGTGAGGTGTTTCCACATTAATGAAAATTGGGACTGCAGAATGAATTTGGGATGCTGATAAAGTCACCCTGTCACTTCCCACGGCCCCTGCTGGTCCTCCAGGCTCATCTTCCCTGATGGATTTGGCACAGCAGCACCACACAGGCACGGAGGGCAGGAATGGCCTTTCCAGCTGGAAAGGAGGATCTGCCCACGGAAATGGATCTTCCCAGCGGATCTTTCAGGGATGACAACCCCAGTGAGGGCAGAGGGGAAGAGGATGCTCCCAGACATGAAACAGGCACACCACGGCCTTTCTAAAGCAGTTTGGCTCTTACACCAAACCTCAGATATGCTCAGGAATATCCTCGTTTCAGAGACACGGACAGCTTTTCCGGGAAGGGGAAAAGCAGCACCTCCTGTTTTCCAAAGGGGAAAAAAACCCCAACCCCATCACCTGGTTCGGACTGGGCCCAGCTCACCTGAGCTCGCCTGTGCCCAGGTGATGGATACAGCATGGGAGGTGTTTTCCAGCTCATCCTCAAGCAAACACAACAGGGCCTCACCCCTTCTGAGCCTCCCCCCATCCAACAGCACCCAGAGCTGAAGGGATAAAGATTGGACCCGTGCCTTGCCCAGAATTATCTCCTGAGGTCGGGTCCTCGAGCAGGAATTCCCTAAAGGAGCTTTGCATTGAGCCCTCTCCCTCTTTTACTGCTCGGAACGAGAGCCATCCATCACTCCCCGACCTTTCCCCACCGCTGCTTTAGCAACACCCAGACGCCGAGCACAAACCCATCCCTCAGCTGCACGGCGAACGATCCTCCCCGGAGCCAACAGGGAAGAGCAAACCCTTCCCCGTCCCCAGCTGCAATCCCGGATCCCAGCTGCACAATCCGGAGCTGGAAGCCTCTTGGCACCCACTGCAGGCTGCTGGGCTTGCAGCTCGGGGAGGGGAGGATGCGTGTGCCTGGCTCGTCAGGGGAGAAGCGTTCCCGTTCCTTCCCTCCGCGCTTTGAGACCCAAAGGCCACGTTTGGTGCGTAGCAGAACTTAAGAGTTTTGGGTTTTGGGGTATTTTTTATAGCAGGGGCTGAAACAGAAGAGCAGGAAAACAGGACAAGGGGTTTTTACAGCTCTGATGCCGCTCAGAGGCACAGAAATTGAAGCCCACGCCTTCTCGCAACACCTTTTTTTTCCCCCCAAAATGTATTTTAAAATGTATTATTTAAATGGATTCAAACCCCTTCTCCCACTGCTGATACTCACATTCCTGCTTGAAGGTGAAGTATTCTGTGAGGTGCCTGCACTCGTGGTTCCCTCGAAGGAGGAACAATGTTTTGGGATGATTTATCTTTAAACTCCATAAATACAGCACGCACTGCAAAGAGAGGCAAGGAGGGGATGTCATAAAATCCTTTTCCAGGGCACTCAGCAGCCTGAGGCTGCACTAAGAGGTTCTGGGAAGACACCCAAAGTGGAACCCAGCTCCATAATGGGCAGTGGATCTCCTCCTGGCCAGGCAGGGGAGAAGCCACCGGGATTTCTCTATATTAGGGCTGGCTTGGAGGAGTGACAAATGAGGTCGCAGCCAACAGAAAGCAGCTCGGGGCTGCGCGGGGGCAGCTTTGCTTCCAGCACAAACCCGAGGAGAAAACCCCTTTTTTGCAGAGCAGCAAAGCAGAAGCAGCTGTTTGCTCCAGATGTTGCGCTGGGGTGGAGACCAGCGAGGGGAGCAGGCAGCCGTTTGTGCCCATGGAACACCCGGAAAATTCAACTTCATCTTCCCCACACCGATTTCCCCCCCTCCCTGGTTTTTCTGCTTACGCTACAGTCACGTGAAAGTTCAGGCTCGAAACAGGAAAAGCTGAGCCCAAAAAACAAGCTGAGTTTAGCAAAGCTCTCTGGCTTTGAAAAGGGCTTTCCACATCCCCGCCCCGAGCTGCGACACCTGCAAAGCCCGCGCCTTTGAGGAGGCACATGCCCAAGTCGGCCTGAAACGGGGGGTTTTAGCAGAAATATTTCATGCTGGCTGCCCAAAAAAAGCCGGAGGGAAGGGCTGGGAGGCAGGGAGGGCTCGCTCACCCCCGCGTGCTCCGCGCTGCCAGCGGCATCAGCCGTTATCTCGCACGGGGAAACGTTATCACATCTCCCTTGTCGATGGGGAGCGCTGGGAGGACAACCCACGATGACAGCAAGCTCCAGGAGCTGGGTTAAAGTCTCTAATAGGAGCTTACCCTCGAGGCTGCCAGGGTGCAGGGCACGCCTGGGGAATGGGACCACCACCAAATCTATCTGAGGTTTTACGGCCTCCAGCATTCCTGATCTGGGGCACAGATCCCCGGGAGCAGCCGGGAACGACCTCCAGAACCCGAATTACCCAGTTCCCAGCTGGTTCCCAGCACAGCCAGCTTAGGCCTGGTGGTGTTTAAGCACCGAACCTGCGAGGTGAGCTCTGCGTGAATCATCCCAGCTGACCCCAAAAACCCCGAGGAGCTGCGAAGCGCCGCCTGCCTCTCACTTGGAATTCAACCCCACATTAACAACTCGATTAATTTGGGATTCTAAGAGAGAACGGGGCCAAGGCCAGTAGCAGAATCATGTTTTATTGCATCTGTTACCAGGAGGAATGCTCCCAACAAAACCATTTATAATTATGCTGGGGTTTAAAGCTTTAACCTCGCCGTGTTTGCAAGCGAAATGTCACTTTTCTGGGCTGGCAGGAGAACTTGGGAGTTGCTATAAATGAACCAAATGACTTGGGAGGAAGAACCAGCCCTGGCATCAAAGCAAGGCAGAGATACAGCATCCACAGGGGAGGGTTTGGGATGCATGGGAGGCCGGCAGCTTGCAGAAGAGAGGTTCTAAAACACACTGGAAGGGGTCTGAAGCGAAACGAGGTTGGATTTGGCACCACAATTCTCCCTGGACACACCAGGGACGTGGAGAGCGACCATTCCTGGGGGCTGGAGGCACTTCCCGAGGATGTGGGGACTGCCAGGCACCAGGAGGACGCGGAGTAAAGGACACTGAAGAGCCCTCGAGGGCTCCAGAGGGGCTGGAATGAGGAACGAGGGAATTTCTGCGCTCGCATGCCTCGGATGCTTCCCGGTGTTTTGCTCGGATCCCTTTCCCTGCCCTTCCCGGCGCCGTGCCCAGGAATTGATCACTGCCTGTCTGCAATGGCCAAGGAGCAAATCCAGGCAGCCACAGCTTTTTGGGCCTAAATAATCTCAAATCATCTCCTCCTCTCATTATTCTGCCTCTCGGTGCGAAGCCCAAAGCCGAAGGTTTGATCCACTTAGAAAGGGAAAGCTCAGCAGGCCACGGGGAGGGAATTCCAAGAGGAACTGGGACTTGCAACCCCCAAAAATGCAGGAGGGGCTGGCGCCAAACCTGCCTTCACCGTAACCTCTCTCACCATTCCCAAAAACTGGCATTTGTAAGGAAATTCTACACACAGAGCGTGCCAGCTCTTCCAGAGCGGGAACAGTGGCAAAACACCCAAATCCAGCCCCAAAATCCACCTTCGCTCCCACCTCACAGGCCTGACTGGATCTCTTTAATATTATTCTGGATAAAAAGTGCATTAAATCAAGATTAAGATATAATTCCATAATTAGACAGCAATCATGTGTCCCGTCGTAATTGGATTGGGAGAACTGGCCTGGGAAAGGTGCACGCCATCAGCACGGCGCTTTTCCTGACAAATCTCCTCTTTCCACGGATTCTATTTCCGGTCAGGGTAATCGTTTTACTTTCTAATTTAACAAAATCCCTCTATTCATCGTCCTCCAGCCTCACGGACGAGGATGGTCCTTCCCTACCACGAGCACAGACCTCTCTTGTGCCGTTCTGGGATTTGGGACTAAAAGCTTAATTAAAGGAGTGTTTTTCCCACTGGGAGAATCCTTGAGCAGGGTCCCTGCCTCGGGAGCAGCTCCCAAGGAGGAGCTCACCCCGATTTTCTGGCAGCCCCGAGCTCTGGCGCTGGGGTCCGGGACCTCAGTCTCGCTGTCGCAGCGGGTTTGGGACAGCAAACCCTTCCCAGGGTCCCCTCCCAGCAGCGTTCCAGCTCCCACATGGTCTTTCCCTTCCCCTCCCCTCGCAATTCTTTAAAAAAAAAACCCAACCCAACAACCAACCCACTTTTCACGGCCTCATTAGACGGGGAATTGACGTTTTTAAATGAGAATTTCCCTAAGCCAGAGGCCCAGCAAGAATTTGTTGAGTGATTTGTTGCCGACACCCAGCTGAGCTGGCGAACCGAGAGGCTTCGGGGTGGGGTTTGAAAGGTTTTGTCTGAGCCACGAATTCCTCCTTTCACCTGCACGACCAAACGCCTGGAGCCGCGGGGAACACCTGGAAGGGATATTTGGCCCTTCCACCTCCTCGGCCTCAGCTCTGGCACCTCGCTTCCTGCAGCAGGATGCAATTAAACCATCCCCTCCTATTTCATCCCGCTAAAAGGTCACGGTTCTAGAATCGTGGAATATCCTGAGCTGGAAGGAATCCACGGGGAGCAGCGAGTCCAGCTCCTGGCTCTGCTCAGAACACCCCCAGCTGCTCCGGGCAGGCTCTGGATCATCTCCCCGTGGATGCACAAGTTTGTGTGGTGACTCACGAGGCTGCTGCTGCTCCCCACCTTCCCAGCGGTCACATCACAGGGAAACCTGGATGGTTTTCCACCCCTCAGCCTCTGGGATACTCCAAATCCGCTGCTGTTTTACTGCAGGAGCCGGATTTTGAACGTCCAGGTGGGAATCTCTTCCAGCACAGTGCAGGAGGTGGAAGGGGGAGGCGCAGGGGAATCCAAAATTCCGGATCCTGCCTCATCCTGACGTTTGGAGCAGCCCCTGCCTGTCCCCGTCAGAGCCCACCCCGAGCTGTGGGATCAGAGCCAGCTCCAGGGGGAATCCGTGGCATTCCTGCTGCAGCACGGGGGGCAAGGGGAAGGAGGGGAGGCAAAAGCAGCAGGAAATGAAAGATAAAATATCCTTTTTTTTTTTCTTGCCCCACCACGTCTCCTCTCCAAGCATCATCCATCACTCGGAACTCTTCCATATTATCGCAGCAGGGAGGACAAGTGGGAATGGATTTGAACTAAAAGCAGACTTAAGATGGGATCTTGGGAAGAATTTCTTCCCTGTGAGGGTGGGGAGGCCCTGGCACAAGTTGCCCAGAGAAGCTGGGAGAGAGTTCCTCATCCCTGGCAGTGTCCAAGGCCCGGCTGGACGGGGTTTGGAGCAGCCTGGGCCAGTGGAAGGGTGTCCCTGCCCAGGGCAGAGCGTGCAATAACCATTTAAGGTGCCTTCCAACCCAAACCATTCCATGATTCTGTGACGATCCCAGCAATTCTGGAGATCTGGGAGTAAAATCCCCGTGTCAGATCAACCCTGGGCTAAGAGCAGAGGGCAGCACTTTCCCACCCACGATCTACAGAATCCACACAGACACAGGGCCCGACACCTCTCACTTGAAGGTTCCTCGGTTAACGCCACAAAAATCCCCCTCTGACCCCACAAGGAGCTGCTGGAATCCAATCCCTTTTCCAGCTAAACATGCTCCTGCCACACCCCCGGCCGAGCAATCCCCAGGAGCACTCGGATGCGTCCTTCCCCTTCCTCCCGGGGGGCTCCTCCTGCCAGCGCCACCCCAAATCCCAACAAACCCCAGGAGCCCCGGCCCCGCCTCTCCCGCATCCGTCCCCGCTCCCCCTGGAAGCGGCTCCTCGTCACGCCCTGGCTCCCCGTCAGGATTCCGGAGCGCGGGGCTGGGAGGGAGCCAGGGGCTGCTGGAGCTCAAGCTGTCGGCCCCGCGCTCCCCAAATCCTCCGCAGAATCCTTCGAAGAACCCCTCGCGCTCATCCCTGACAGTTCCTCCCCGAAAATCTGCACCGGGCAAGATTCCTCTGCAGACCCAGCAGCTCAGCTGCTCCCGCAACTTCTTTTTTTTCCCCCAAGAGAAATCACTGCCTCTGTTATTCCAGCGGATTTCTGCCACCTCTGCTCCCGCAAAAGCCCTTCCTTGCGTTGCTTCCAACTGGGATAAGGGCTCCGCTTCCACTCGGCCCTGCCCCCGTGAATCCAGATGGCTGCAATCCCTCGGGATTTGCGGCATCCGCTAATAGCTGTCCCCTTCCTGTCCCATCCCGGCTCTCCACCGAGCCAGCAGCAGCCACCACGGGGATCCACGGAACCCTTTCAGCTCCCAGCACCGCCCGGATCCCGCTCGTGGGACCCCAGGGAGCCGCACAGCCCCGGCACAGCCCAGGGTGGTTTTCGCTCCTTTCCCCCGACCCCACTCCCGCGTTCCCAGAGGGAAGCGGCGACCCCGGGCACGTGGCCCTTCCTCCTCCTGCCCGGCTGAATCCCGCAGGTTTTCCGCTGCCTGCAGCACACCCTCGAGTGCCCCTCTGCTGCCCCTGAGTGACAGCCCCGAGTGACACCAGAACTCCTCTCCAGAGGGCAGAGTTCGGGCGTTAACCCCAGCGCTGCCACTTCGCCGTCACGGGGCGAGGAGCCGAAGCTCGGTCGCGACGCTGGGACATCGTTTTCCTGCCCAAAATCTCACTGGGGGTTACCAACATCGTTCTCATCCCACGCAGAACTCGCCTGGAGGGTAAATCCAGCGTGAGAGAGCTGGGTTTGGTGTTTGGGCTGATGCTGAGCTGTATTTGAACTCGTTCTGAGCCAGGTTTTACTGATGCTGAGCTGAACTGAATTGACTTTGAGTTACGTTTAACCAATTCTGAGCTGTATTTAATTGATTCTGAGTTGTACTTTACTGAGCTGTATTTAAACTGATTCCGAGCTGAATTTGACTGATTCTGAGATTTTGCTGATTCTGAGTTGCACTTAATTGGTTCTGAGCTGAATTTTATTGGTTTTGAGCTGAATTTGAACTAATTTTGAGCTGTTTTTAACTGATCCTGAGCAGTATTTTACTGAGCTGCATTTGAACTGATTCTGAGTTGGATTTTACTGTTTCTGAGCGGCACTTTACTGATTTTGAGCTGTATTTTACTGATTCTGAGCTGCATTTTCCTGAGTTTGAGCTGCATTTAATTGATTCTGAGATGCATTTAATTGATTTTGAGTTGCATTTTAACTCTTCTGAGAGGTATTTAACTGATTCTGAGTTGCACCTAATTGGTTCGGAGTTGAATTTTATTGGTTCTGAGCTGAATTTGAACTGGTTTTGAGGTGATTTTAACTGATCCTGAGCTGCATTTTACTGAGCTGCATTTGAACTGATTCTGAGTTGGATTTTACTGATTCTGAGCTGAATTTGAACTGATTCTGAGCTGAATTTTACTGATTCTGAGCTGAATTTGAACTGATTCTGAGCTGAATCCGAACTGACTCTGAGCTGAATCCGAACTGACTCTGAGCTGAATCCGAACTGACTCTGAGCTGATTTTTACTGATTCTGAGCTGAATTTGAACTGATTCTGAGCAGAGTTTGAACTGAGGTCCAACACTTTGGGTTCCCCCAGCCCCAGCACCCCCCAGCTCCGCTTCCTTTGTCACCTCTATACTGAAGTAGCCTCTGTCCACGTAGTCCCCCAGGAAGAGGTAGCGGGTGTTATTGGGTGATCCTCCGACTTCAAACAGCTTCATCAGGTCAAAAAACTGCCCGTGGATGTCACCACACACTGGGGGAGGAAGAACAGCACAAGAGAGGCACAGAATTACTGCGCTGAGGAAAGCGAGGAGCACCAGCAAAACCCTCGCTTCCCAGAGCTTGGGAGAGTTAAAAAAACCTCGTGGGTGGAAGGAACCCGGCAAAAAAAACCCTGCTAGGGTTCTTCTGGTTGTTGTTCAGGACTCCAGCCCCGAGCTCTGACCTGTGATAGGAGCCTCCACCTCGATCATGGTCTTCTCGTGCCTCAGGATGGCGGCGCCGTCGTTGATGATCTTCAGCGCCGCGTCCTCCTCCAGCCGCCCTTCCTTCACCAGGTGGCTCTTGAGGACGTCGAGCCTCGGCTTCCCATCCTCGAACACCTCCTTCAGAGTGAGCCGCTGCGTGGGAGGGAACGGGACGGCTGCGAAGGCAAGGGGAGGGAAGGAGTCAGCGGCGCGGCGCCGCTCGGGGAGAGGGAAGGACAGGCTTTGCTTCCGGGCCCCGGGGTGACACCCAGAAATGGAATCCCCACTGAAATGATGCTCCGAAGTGCTGAGAGAGGAGCTGAGCTGCTGGATTCACCCCTCAGCTTGGCTGAAACCCCGCCTGGTGAAGCCTGAACGCCGCCTGCACCCATCCCAGAGCGGCCGCCCAGCCCCGAGGGGACGCTCGGCACCCGAGCCTGGAACAGATTCCACGGGAAAATCAGCAAAACCAGGAAAATCAGGAACCAGCGACTCAGGTAGGAGGACCAACACGTAAAACTTTTCCTTATCAGGAAACCACACACCCCCGAAAAGCAGAATTTGCTCCTCTCTGCCCCAACACCTCAAAAAGCTTCACCTGCAAAAAGCAGATTTTGCTCCTCTCTGCCCCAACACCTCAAAAAGCTTCACCCCAAGCTTAGAAATAGGTAAATCTCGATGGAATCCGGTATTTAAGGTAAGTTAAGGCCTCATCTATTCGCAGCATGTTCCTTAGTTTTTAACTCTGGATAGAAAAATACCCTATCAAAAGCTGTTATTATTATTATTATCATTATTATCATCATCATTTCACGGTAGGGAATTGGATGGTTTGGGAGAAGGTGACCTCTAGCAGAAATTAAGTAAAAAAACCAGAACAAAAATCAGAGTTTTCAGTAAAAACCTCCTGAATTCCTCATCTCCCTTCTCCCGGGCCTGGTTAATTTAAAAAAGGTGGGAGAACGCACGACCCCGGTGTAATATTTAAAGGCTGTGCAGTGTCTTGAATTAAAATGAGTTCCAGGAAGGAGGCCTGGATGTTTGGGAAGAACTGGGAATAAAATCCCATGCGACAGCCCCCAGTGTGTGGCCTGGCTGCTGGCAGCTCCTGCAGTCCATGGGGCGACTGGAACCTTACCCCAGGGATCATCTCCGATCCTCCAAGCCCCTTTCCTTCTCAAAACCAGGATTTTCCTCACCCCAAAACGACTCCAGCCAAGAGAGAGCGATCCCGCAGCTGGGCTGAGGAGGAGGGGCTGGGATGGGGTTGGCTTTGGGATGCTCCACACAGAGCTCCAAGAAAAGCCTCCCGTGCCAGCGCAGACCCCGCAGGGAGCTGGCATCGCCCTCCCAGCCCGGGGCACAGGGCACACACCTCCCCCAAAAAGGGGCTCGTGTCCGTACGGATGCGGGCAGCCGGACACACCGCCTCACCTCAGCCTGGCGTCCCCCGAAATATCCCAAAATCTGGAATGTGATGGGTCTTCCGCAGGGATTTTAATGCTGCCGGTGCCAGTCTGTGCCTGAGGAAGCAGCTCCAGCAGCCCCCAAGAGGAAGGAACCCACCCACTGGATAATGAACCATCCCTTCCATCATTCCGGTTTTCCTGGGAGCGTGCCGTGCTGGAAGGCAGATTTACTGCGAGCTGGAATCCAGCTGGCGTGGAAAATACCTGGGATGCAAATCGAATCCCTGTGCTTATCCAGCACCCAGGAAGGACACTGCTCTGGCCACACCTCGAGTGCTGTGTCCAGTTCTGGGACCCTCACGGAGGGGCTGGGGTGAGACCAGGGGAGGGAGCGGAGCTGGGAAGGGGCTGCAGCCCCAGGAGAGGCTGAGGGAGCTGGGAAAGGGGCTCAGCCTGGAGAAAAGGGGGAGCAGGGGGGCCCTTGTGGCTCTGCACAAGTCCCTGACAGGAGGGGGCAGCCGGGGGGGTCGGGCTCTGCTCGCAGGGAACAGGGACAGGAGGAGAGGGAACGGCCTCAGGCTGGGCCAGGGGAGGGGCAGGGTGGACACCAGCAGGAATTTCCCCATGGAAAGGGCGCTCAGGCCTTGGAACTGCCCAGGGAGGTTTGGAGCCCCCATCCCTGGAGGTGTCCAGGGAACACCTGGACGTGGCACCCAGTGACAAGGTGGAGATCGGGCACAGCTTGGGCTCGGTGATCCTGAAGCTCTTTTCCAACCTGAACAATCCCGTGACGCCAAAATACATTGAATTTTACAGGATAGAGCCGGCCAAACATCACAGTGAGAACAGCGGTGCCGCCGCTCCCTTTTAAATGCAAATCCAGCAGCAATTTACCCTGAAAACCCCGAGAGAGGAAACGCAGAGAGGCGGCACAAGAGATTCTTTACAGCTGAACATCAATTTTCAAATCACAGGAACCGCAGGAGGGGCTCTAATGAAAGGGGAGCTGGTGCCTGCAGCGAGGTGGCCCCGCTCTCGTGGATCCCTTTGGAAGCCCTGCTCCGGTGTCCCGCGAGCCTGGAACGCTCCAGAGCCTTCCCCGCCGAGCTCAGGAAGTTCAGGAGGGTTAAACCAGACCTGCTTGAACCCACGCGGGCTGGAGCTGGGGTTTTACAGCATCCACAGCTCAGCTCTGCTCCCAAAGGGGAATAAAAAAAAAAAAGACCCCTCTGGAGATGGATGGAAAAAATGGTTTTTTGCAGGATTTTTTTCCCCTCGGGATCAGCGTAAGCAGGAGGAAATGAGGGAAGGTGCGGGGCTGGCACGGACGGGATCGGCTGGGATGAGGGAGGGCAGAAGGAGCTGGGTGGAAATGCGGGGCCGGGACTCGGAATGAGGGATTTTTTGGGACGCTGAGAGGCTGGAAAACAATTTGCAAGTGCTACAAACCCTGTGGTTGTCCTGGCATCTGCCACCCGACTGCAAAGGGAGCCAGGGAGGTCAAACGATTTATAAGGAAGAGAACAGAGGAACAGGAACCCTTCATCTCCATATNAAGACCCCTCTGGAGATGGACGGAAAAAATGGTTTTTTGCAGGATTTTTTCCCCTCGGGATCAGCGTAAGCAGGAGGAAATGAGGGAAGGTGCGGGGCTGGCACGGACGGGATCGGCTGGGATGAGGGAGGGCAGAAGGAGCTGGGTGGAAATGCGGGTCCGGGACTCGGAATGAGGGATTTTTTGGGACGCTGAGAGGCTGGAAAACAATTTGCAAGTGCTACAAACCCTGTGGTTGTCCTGGCATCTGCCACCCGACTGCAAAGGGAGCCAGGGAGGTCAAACGATTTATAAGGAAGAGAACAGAGGAACAGGAACCCTTCATCTCCATATTCCCCATCACTCCAGGCCCTCGAGCACGGCCAACACCTCCGGAGCCACCCTAAGGAACTGAAAAGCCCCAGAAACGGGGCTGGAGAGCTCAGCAAAGATGGGATGTGACCCCGGGAGCAGCGCTGCCCATCCCACCACCCAGAGAGCCGCGGGAAGCTCCCGGCTCTGCCTTTTCCTGGTGGCCCCACGGAGCAAAGTTATGCGAGATCAGATCTGAGGCCGCGCCAACGTGAGCAGCCAAGAACTTTTATGTAAGTTCCCTCCTTGGCTTTGCACGGCTCCACTCCCACGAGGAGCTGGGCACCGCCGGGACCTCTCCTCCTCAGCCCTGCCAGGGCTTCGGCCACCCCAGTTTTGTTGAAGACCTCGGTTTTGTCCTCACCCGTGCCCCATTCTCTCGGACAGGAGGAAGAGGATGCTCCCGCAGCCAGGCTGGGCTCTGCCAACAGCAGGAACAGCCCTCAGAGCAAACCGACCTGGAATTCTGCACCCCCAGGGCGCTGAGAAGGGTGGAGAGACTCACCCAGTTCCTGCTCCTATCTGAAAAACGGGGAGATAACTCCTTATCTCCCCAAGAAAATCACAGAGTCGTGGGATGGCTTGGGATGGAAGGACCTGCCACTATCCCAGGTGGCTCCAGCCTGGCTTGGGACACTTCCAGGGATGTGGCAGCCACAGCTTCTGTGGGAATTCCATCCCAGCCCCTCCGCACCCTCCCAGGGAGGAATTCCTTCTGTGTATCCGCCCTGAACTTGCCCTCTTTCAGCTCAAACCCGCTGCTCCTTGTCACTGCAATTCCCCGGTGGGTCCTGGAACGCCCAAGCGGGGCAGACACAGCGGGTTCAGCTCGTCCTCAGAGCCAGCTCCCTCGGAATGAACGAAAACGACGGGTAAAACACTCACAACGCTGCAAGAATTAAACCCCGTGACCTCTGTGCCACCTTCCCTGCGCACACAAACCGCGAGCGCTGCGCCCAGCCCTGTTTGAACAGCGAGATCTGCACGTCTGGGGTTTGCAATTCCGCCAAGGGCACCCAAACCTGCTCCCGGGAAGAGGCGGCTCCTGCCCCACCAGCAGGACACGCGCCGAGGGCCGGCCCACCCACAGAGGGACGCAAAAGCAAGAGAAGTTTGAGGTGTGAAATGGATTCAAAGGTCAGGTGTGCCTGAGGGAAGGTTAAAAGGAAATTAAAAGGAGAATTAAAAGGATATCTTTGCTGGACTCCAGGGCTGGACTCCATTTCCTGCTGAATTAACACCGAGTTTGTTTTGCCGGGCCGGGAGCAAGGGGGTATTTGCAACACTCTGAGAGGCCATGGATAGTTAAGGATGGGAGAATCTGGGAAAAAGCTGCTTTTCCACCACCTACTCTGCCAGCCCAGAGCACCGCTCGCCCCTCGGTGCCGGGAGATGCAACTCCTGCAGGGGGGAAAAAAAAATAAAAATCACATTCCTTCCTACTTCTGTCCTTAAAATGCACTTAAAATTCAGCTTCATCAGGGCTGCCCCATCCCCACCTCCAGCCGGAGCCCAGGGCCACGGAAGAGAAAACGAAGTGATCCACAAATGATTGTTTATAAATCCCCGAGTCCCTTGGATGGCCGGCTGGGGAGGATTCATGACTGAAAAAGGAGCAAGAGCTCCGTGCCCGGAGCGGCGGCGCCGGCCAAACGCCGCTCCCGGGGTCTGCAGGGAAAAGGTGAACCCTGGATCCCCCCAGGATTAAAAGAATATCTCAAAAACAAACTCGAGAGAGGTTTCCCTGGAGCTCCTGGCGCCCATCTGGGAGCGAATCCGAAGGGCGTTGGATGCAAAGCCCCTTCCCTGCTTGCTCCTCGTCGTGGAGCAGATGGTGAGAGGCACTTTGGAGGGGAAAAAAAAGCACATTTTGGGGCAAAACCGAGGGTTTGGACACCGAGGAAGCCGGCTGGGCTGTCAAAGGTAGAAACATCCCCAGGAAAAGTCCACCAGGAGCCATCCAAACCCCCTGGGAAAGGCAGAGCTGAGCTGGGCACAGCACGAGCGGCAGGGCGGGGTTCTTCTCCCTCTTTCCCGATTTCCAAACAGTTATTTTTATCCGCTATTTTATTCCCATTCACACCTAACCTACATTCATCTATTCAGAGCTGAGCCCGGGGCTCACACGGGGCTGGCTCGGAGGGAATAATGTGGAGAAATCCAGCACGGAAAGGCCACAGCCATGGCGAATTCTGCTCGGAGAAAGGTGGATTTTCGGGACGCTGCGGAGCTTTCGGAGTCGTTAACGGGGAACAAAGCCTTGGAGGCAGGGGATGGATGTCACTGTCACCGCAGCAGTGCTGCAGCCACCCTGCTTTTCCCGCTGCTCCATCCCAGATCCAGGCCAGAAGCAAGGACAGGCTGGATCCCAGCAGCTGGCTGATGCTGGGATCACGGAATCCCAGAATTATCCGGCTTGGAAAAGCCCTCCGAGGTCATCGATTCCAGCCTGCGACTTGTCCCCAGCTCAGAGCCCTGAGCGCCACGTCCAGGCATTCCTCGGGCACCTCCAGGGATCGGAATTCCATCACCTCCCAGAGCCCGACCACCCCGCTCATCAGCAACTCCCCACTCCATGGAATAATCTATTCTTCCCAAAATGATGAAACCACGCAAATTTCCGGTCATTAAACACAAAATGTCTTTGCTTTAAGAATCCCCACCCTGGTTTCTGGGAGGTTTTTTCTCCCCTGAGGTGCCTCAGGGTGAGCTGATGTGAGAACCTGCAAAACCAGATGTGTGCGTGTGTGTGTGTGTGTGCTTGATATCCCGATTTTTTCCAAGCTTGGATCAAGCCCTGACAAATCATCTGTGTCATCTTCCAGGGCTGGCATGGGCAGCCCGATCCTGCCATGGCACAGAGCTGCTCGTCCCAGCTGCAGGAGCTCTGTGGGGAAAAAAACCAAGTGGAGCTTCATCACCTCCCACCTAAGGAAATAAGGAAGTTCTCCCTTACTAAAATAACATTAATATCAGAAAAATCACTGAATAAAGCAAATCTTCCTGTATAAAAGCAGCAACAGCCAGGAAATATTATTATTATGTTCTTATGATTGCCATTTCCATGTGTCTTTCCCAAAATTTTTGCACCTTCCAATCTTCCAGGGGCAGCAATTTTCCTTTTCTGCTGTGGGTAAGGAACCCCCAGATTTCAGAAGCTCCAGAGACTCACATATAGAGGGGAAATAAAATTATTCCGGAGTTCTGCTTCTCAGCCCTGGCAACGCTGCAGGAAGACCACAAGATTTGGGGTTATCCGAATTCCTCTGGAAGAGCAGCTCCTTTGAAGGGATGCAGTCGACAACGTCCCAGTTTCATCCAGAACTCCTCGGAGCCGAATCCGAGCTCCCGGCGCGCAGCTGGTTCGGAGAGCTGGCTCTGATCCTCACCTGGAGCCACGGATTCCTTTTTGTAGGGCAACCAGAATTATCTCCACACAATAACCCTAAAAATACCCGCATTGTACGAGCTGGATGAATGATTTCTTCGAAGGGGACAGTCACGGTCATCCCAAAACGGAGCCGGGCGGGGATGAGCCGACAGCGCCGTTCCCAGCAGCAAATCTGTCCCTGCCTCGTCAACTCCAGGAGTAACACCCAAAATTCGAGGCCGCGCTGGGAGAAGCTGGCAGGCCCCGGGGCTGAGCGGGAGCCAGGTGCGTTTAAGGCTAAAAAAAGCAGGTGGCAGCTCCGTGCATGGAAATGCAAACACAAACAGAGCGCAGCCCCGGCCGCGCTCGTGGCTCCCGCGGAAACTCGGGATGCGAAGCCAAGAGGCTGAAAAACCCACCCCGACCTAAGCCCAGCCATGAATTTCCAAGGAAATATCACAGAATTCTGGAATGCTTTGGGTGGGAAGGGACCTTCAAGATGATCTCGTTCCACCAGGCCAGGCTGCTCCAACCTGGGCACTTCCAGGGATTGGGCAGCCACAGATTTTCTGGGAAAACCATCCCGGTGCCTCATCACCCTCGCAGGGAAGAAACACAAGACGCTGGAACCTTCCAGCTCCCTGAGCCGTGCTCATGTCTCACTACAAACTTGGGGATAGCAGGTGATTATCCCAGTTAATAGCAAGGCCAGGACAAAGCAAGGTGCCTTTGCCGAGGAGGATTCCCCGGCGGAGCTGAGGGCCGAGGTTTTGCCACGGCCGCCAATCCCAGAGGCGGCGGTGCCGGTCCCACGAGGTGGAGCTGGAACTCTGCTCCCGGAGGAGCCGGGCAGGATTAAACCCGGGAGTATTTAATTAGAACAGAGGCGACTTAAGCCGCAGCAGGCGCCAGAGCTGCTCGCAGAGCTGCTTCCTGCCACGGCTCTTCACACCCCGGATCCCGCCCCGACTCCGGGATGAAGCCGGGCCCGGACCTGGATCCGCGGTGCTGGTCCTGCTCCTGCTCCTGCTCCTGCCAAAGCTCCCCGTGGATCAGAGACCTCAGGAACGCTCTCAGTGGGCACCGAGCGTCCTCAGCCTCCCTGAAGTGATAAAATCCACATTTCCTTGCAAGGTCCACCACGTTTCCAGCTCGGATTTGGCTCTTAATGACCGGCGCTGATGCGGATTTTTCTGGGATTGTCATTGAGCCAATCTCTGCCCAGAGCCGAGTCCTCCGCCTGGGATGTGGGCTCCGGTCATCACCGAGTGCCAGCTCACCAAGGAGATCCCAAAATCCTCACAATTCCAGCCGGGAAAACCTCTCTTTTTGAGACCCTCAAGCTCTACAAGCTTTCCAGAGGTTAAAAATCAACGTATTCCCAGAAAATCACCACTCAACAGAGCTGGTGTCTCCCTCTCACTGGTGGGACAGATTCCAGGGAGTCGCAGCAAAGCTTGAGGAAAAAAGGAGGAGGAAAAAANTCACAATTCCAGCCGGGAAAACCTCTCTTTTTGAGACCCTCAAGCTCTACAAGCTTTCCAGAGGTTAAAAATCAACGTATTCCCAGAAAATCACCACTCAACAGAGCTGGTGTCTCCCTCTCACTGGTGGGACNAAGGAGATCCCAAAATCCCCACAATTCCAGCCTGGAAAACCTCTCTTTTTGAAGCCCTCAAGCTCTACGAGCTTCCCAGAGGTTAAAAATCAACGTATTCCCAGAAAATCACCACTCAACAGCGCTGGTGTCTCCCTCGCACTGGTGGGACGGACTCCAGGGAGTTGCAGCAAAACTTGAGGAAAAAAGGAGGAGGAAAAAAGGAGGAGGAAAAGAGGAGGAGGAAAAGAGGAGGAGGAAAAGAGGAGGAGGAAAAGAGGAGGAGGAAAAGAGGAGGAGGTTTAGAGCAAACAGCTGCAGCTACTTTTAAAAAAAAAAGTGAGCTCCCCCAAAGGAGCCGAGAGGGGATTCCTGGATGTCAGCAGGCAGGGAAATTCACCACCTGTTTCCCGAGGTTCCAGCACCAGGCCACTAATAGATCATTAACGGAGGCACAGCGGGGGCTTTGTGGAAAAGGCAAATCCCGGGAATGTGAACCCGACCCTCCCAGCGGCTCCCGAGGGGCTTCTGGATCCCGTTTCGAGGCTGCTCTAAGCAAACACAACTTTGCACGTCGTGTCCTTCCAAGATCTGGCTCCGGGGAAGAGGGCTGATCCACGTGGGAATCCTGGATAAAACAACCCCCAGGAATATTCCTGCTGGAGCAGCCAGAGTTTGGATGCATCCAGCAAAAGGTGGTCACAGCATGGATAAATGGGAATGTGAGCACAAAATGATGAATTCTGACACAGCCAGGGGCTTCGCTGCTCTTCTCTTCCCATCTCGGGCCTTGATCCTTCACCCTGAGTGGGATCCTCACAGGATCCAACTGTTTGGGATAAAACGTTCCCTGAAAGGTGCCTATTCCCAGTTTTGGGAATATCTACACCCACACCCAGGTGCTGACGGTCCCAAGGGAGCTGCAGAGGAACCCAAATCTTCCCACCCTGGACATCAGCCACAGCGGTCCTCCTGCAAACCAAAAAAGGCAGCCCCCCCTCAAAAAATTGGGATGAATCAGTCCCAGAGCAGCTTCCCAGAGCTGCATGTGCCAGGGACGGAGCAGGACGAGAGGAGCCTCCAGCCACTGCTGAAGCAGCAATTCCAGGCTCCATGCCCTGGTCACTTTTCCTCCGGGAAACCCTCGTGGTATTTTTCCAAGGCATCACCTTCGGGATGAGATTCTGTCCGAGAAGCCATTTTGCTACGCTCAGCAGCTGATAAAAGGGAATATTTTCTGGAGCAATCCAGGTTGATACCACTTCTCCCTGTTCTCCTGAAATTCACCCTGAACCACTCTGCCTTCCACGGGGGAGATCCTGGGAAATTCTCCCCCGATCCACCTTGGAGCAGGGAAAGTACTTTAAACTCGCATTTTACATCCCCAACGCGGCAAAAGGAACCCCCGGAAGGCAGACTGGTGGAGGATTTTGGAGACACAACCCCCCCTGAGCTCCTCAGGGAGGCTCCCAGTCGGAGATCCCACTGCTCCACACGCTCACGTCCAGCTCTGCTCCTCGTGGAAACAGGGAGAGCACAGAATCCCAGATGTGGGTTGGAAGGGACCTCAGGGATCACCTCGCTCCACCCCTGCCCTGATGCTCTCACCAGGCAGCGGCGAGGTTTGGATTCAGAGGCTGGAGAAGTTGGAGAACAGCCTGGACAGCCCAAACACTCCTTCTCCTGCCAGGAAAATCCTTCCAATCTGCACTGAGATTCCTTTTTCCTCCTGCTCTAGAGCACCCTCTGACACAGGAGCATCCACGCTCCATCCTCTGCTCCAACCCATCACTCCCTCTGCCCCACCCTCGCTGCCCTGAGGGGGTTTTCCCAGGATATTTGCAGATTCCCCATCCCTGGAAGTGTCCGAGGCCAGGCAGGATGGGGCTTGGAGCAACCTGGGGTAGTGGAAGGTGGCAGCGGGGGCGGAATGAGATGAGCTTTAAGATCCAACCCAAACCATCCCGGGATTCCACACCCGACCCGGCTCCCCGGTGCCACCGGAACGCTCCCCTTTGGCACGGCGATCCCGGCCTCCGGGAGCCTCCGGGAGCCTCCGGGAGCCAAGCCCTGCATTATAGGATAACGCTGATGCCTTTACGTAGCCCGTTCCCTCACTCCCGCTGCCTAACGACGTCTAATTCCATTAGGATCCGAGCCATCACCGTCCCATAAACACGGCCGCCGTCCCAACGCCGGGATCGGGCAGGGAATACCTGGAAAACCGGCCAAGCCGGGAAGGATCCCGGACAAATATAGATCTCCGAGGAGTATCTTTAGATTAGCAGGCGGCTCTGCCCCCACCGAGACCCCAGGATTTACCTAAATAGCTCCTTCGGCACAGCCCAGCGCTCGGAGCTATTTTAAGCCAGCACCCTGCCCTACTTCCTAAGGAACAGCCTTCCCTCCTCCTGCCTGTGCAGCCAGAGCAGCCCCAAACCCGCTCCTCTCCTCTCCGACACCTTCCATTAAATAAAAAAAACACTCTTCCGGGCACGGCATCCAATTAATCCGGGCTCGTTTATCGCTACGAGGCCCTTCACGGCCTCGGGCAGGGAAAACGGGATTAACCTTTCCCAGCCTGAGAGGCAGAAAAATCACATTAAGCAGAGGGATCGTGAGGAACACGACCTTCCCTGTGCCCAGCCCAGCTCCAGCCCCGCTCCAGCCCCCACCTGAGGCAGCTGCTGCTGTTCCCAGAGGGAAGGGATAAATCCCAGCCCAATCCACGTGCCCCGGGGCCTTACCGCCGCTCCCCAACGGGGTTTTGTGCCCAAGGGTTTGGGGTTTGCCACCAGCGTTTCTGTTAATTAGCACGTTCATTAGCAGGTTTATGAGCCAGCAGAGCATCCCTGCATCCCAGGATGCAGAGAGCTGGCAGTCTGAGCCCAAAAAGAGGCGCTTCCATCTCCGTTTGGGGCATCCCAGGAACGCTCTGGAGAGGAACAGCTTGCGTTACCCCGGGATTATTTGCCTTTGGATTCATTTTTGGGATGAAATGCCACAAGATCCAGCAAAATCAGCCCCAAGCTTGGCGCAGCCCCAAACCGGCCCCTTTTCCGAGCACATCCCATTTATGGCTAACGAAGCATCCTTCCTGTTTATATAGAACAACAACAATAATATCGGAATTACTGGGACGAGTTATGGGGGTTTTTTTTCTGGAAACCACCCCGAAATATCACGTCCCCAGGTAATTCAGCGGGATCCCAAGGGGTTCCTGCTTTAGGGACTGCCTCACCCCACACTTCCTTGAGCTCTGTCCAGCCAAGTTGCTGCATTATGACACAACTTGCTTTTTAGGGATCCCCCTCCACGTCTTGACCCTGGTGGCATTTGCACTTTTCCCTTGGCATCCCAAGGCCCGAGCACATGGACCTTGGCCTTTACTCCATTTTTAGCCATTTTCAGAGCTCCTTTTCCCCCCTGGGTGTTCCTTAATTCCTGCAAAACATCAACACTAAACGAGCCAAACCAACTGGCGAGTTTAAAACCCCGCGGTTTCCCTGTATTTAAGATTTTCCTCAATTAAAAAGCTACTCTGGCTTTGGTTTCGGCGCATGCTCCGTGACGAAAATTCCCAACACCTCCCAGCCTGGAGAAAATCCAACGCTCACGCTCCCAGAGTTGTAGCTGATATTAAAAACAAGGTGGGAAGGGAGCCGGCGCATTTTTCATCCCCCAAAGGCGTCTTCAGGCAGCGAGAGGAACTGGAACAGCCTCTGAACTCTCCGAGGAGGCAGCCACCGACCTGACGCCGGGTTTGGGCTCCCCGGAGAGGCCGCGGGAGCCTCGCGGAACAAAATCCCGTGGGATTGCTGGGAACAAATCCCGTGGGATTGCTCTCCGTGCCTCCGGCAGCGTCTCCGGAGGCTCGCGGAGAGGAGGGAGCGGCTCCCGGGGCGTGATCCCAGCCGGGCCGAGCGGGCAGGTGCCGGAGGTGTCACTGAGGGTTCCGGAGCTCCCGGTGTCCCCACGCTCCCAGAAAAAGCTCGGCCGGGTGTGGAACGCATCAGCGGCAGCGCGGGATTGTTGGATTATGGAATGGGCTGGGAGGGAAGGGGCCTTAAAATCACCTCATTCCCACTCCCTGCCACGGGCAGGGCCAGCTCCCTTTATCCCAGGTTCAACTCCCCCTGGCCTTGGGCACTTCCGGGGATCCAGGGGCAGCCACAGCTCCTCTGGGAATTCCATCCCAGCCCCTCCCCACCCTCGAAGGGAAGGATTCCTTCCCAACATCCCACCTAACCCTGCCCTCCGGCAGCGGGAATCCATCCTGCCTCGTCCCAAGTCCCTCTCCCTCCTGAAACACGCCCGGGAGGTTCCCGCACAAAGCGGACGCTGAAATTCCGGGGAGCATCACATGGGGGGTTTTAAAATTCCCACACACGCCAAAAATGTGTTCCAGTTGGGAAAAACCCAAACTGGACAGGCAGAAAGCTGCCTGAAAGCCCTTAAGAAAGGGCAGCAAAGCACAGACTTGGAAAATCCATCCATTTCCAGGACACCTTCGGCTGGTGCCAGCCCAGCTTTACACCACAACTCCTGGGATTCACCCCTCTCAGAAAAGCGGGATCCCCCTTCAGGAATCGCAGGAATCCTAGGATTCACCCCGCTCAGGAAAGCAGGATCCCACCTCGGGAATCACAAGAATCCTGGGATTCACCCTTCTCAGGAAAGCAGGATCCCACCTCGGGAATCACAAGAATCCTGGGATTCACCCTTCTCAGGAAAGCAGGATCCCACCTCGGGAATCACAAGAATCCTGGGATTCACCCTTCTCAGGAAAGCAGGATCCCACCTCGGGAATCACAAGAATCCTGGGATTCACCCTTCTCAGGAAAGCAGGATCCCACCTCGGGAATCACAGGAATCCTGGGATTCACCCCCTCTCAGGAAAGCAGGAGCCCACTTCAGGAATCGCAGGAATCCGGGGATTCACCTCTCTCAGGAAAGCAGGAGCCCACTTCAGGAATCGCAGGAATCCGGGGATTCACCTCTCTCAGGAAAGCAGGAGCCCACTTCAGGAATCGCAGGAATCCGGGGATTCACCTCTCTCAGGAAAGCAGGAGCCCACTTCAGGAATCGCAGGAATCCGGGGATTCACCTCTCTCAGGAAAGCAGGAGCCCACTTCAGGAATCGCAGGAATCCGGGGATTCACCTCTCTCAGAAAAGCAGGATCCCCCTTTGGGAATCACAGCCAGGCACTATGGAACAGGGTGGGGATCAGAGATGTCTCTGACTTCCAACGCCAGCTCCCAACTTCCATCATCAGCTGCCAAAAACGGGGCACTGGATCCCGGCTGCTCCCGGCTCAGCAGCTTCCCAACGTTCTGTCCACGAGACACAAAATAATATCGCGCATATAGAGGAAAATTCCAGTGGATTATTTGCTCTGGTGCCTAAATAAAAACATCCCGGGTTTTTAAAGGATTTGTCATGGATGCAGCGGCACACGGAGAGAGCTGGGTCGCCTCCCGTTCCCAGAGGATGCCACAGCCCCCAGCAGGGAGAACGGACCAGGATCACAAAACTCAACCCGAAAACGACCACGAAATTCAACCCGAAAATGGCCAAAAAAAGCTCTGCGGGTTTGTTTTGAAGGGGCGCGGAGAGGGGAAACGCCCTGAGCCCCGGGATCCATCCACTGCAGCAGCCCAAAGCCTCACTCCCACCGGCCTGAACGACGTGGATTTCATAGGATGGGGATCCATCCGTCAATTCCATGGATCCACCAGGTAATTCGAGCCTAACTTTGGGATAATGCAGGCAGCCAGACCCCCTAATCCCTTAGATTTCCGGCAGAACCATCCCAAGTGCTCTGTGGAGACCAAAATTTGGACATTAGTGGTCTCCGTCACCACCAACCATCAGTTTCCTGCTAAAACTGGGCCACAAAGAGCAATTCTTGCCGCAAAATCCGAGATTTTAATAAAAAGGAACGCCTGACAAATCCCAAAAGGTGAGATTTAAAAAAAAAAAAAAAAAGCAATTCCTGACCTCCCCCAAAAGCCAAGATTTTAATAAAAATCAATTCTTGAAGCACCCCAAAAATGGGAGATTTTAAAAAAAGCAATTCCAGGCCTACCTCGAAATTCAAGATTTTAATAAAAACCAATTCTTGACACACCCCAAAATTTGCGATTTTAATAACGAAGCTCCCCCGGTACAAGTTTTCAGCCCAAAACTGCATTTCCCCTGACTAAACCTAATTACAGCTCAGGCCTTCTGCGGGGCCCTGGAGATGCGAATATATAGGTTAAACATAGTTAAAGTTCCACATCCTACTCAATCGCGGGCATTTCCCAGGGAACAAAACGAGCTTTCATCTTCGGCTTTTAATTATTAATAACCGCGGACAACGCCACCACCTTTAAACGCTAATCCCGGCCTCAGGGGGAGAGTATTTCTCCCCAGATTTCCACAGGCGCACCTGGGGGGGGATAAGGAGCAACCTTTGGGAATTCCACGTGGATTTCGGAGGGAGCGAGCAGGCCTCGAGCCTCCAGGTCTGGACGGGGATTAACGACCGCAATTAGCGGGGCCACGAGGATACTGGGGGGGTTACCAAAGCCCCGAGAGACACCAGCAGGATCCCTGGCGGGGATTCCCGGGATCTGGAAGCCCCGTGGGCAGGGAGAGAGCCTGGACCCGGCCGGCTCAGCTGAATCATAATGGCTGCGCTGACATTACCTTTCCCCAGCGAGGCCGCCCTGAACGCGGGCAGCTGCCTGGGATTTAGCAGGAGATTTACGGACGGCACCGGCAGACCTACAAATAACCACGCCACGCGCGCGGCCCCGGGAACGCCCCACGTGTGTCCCCCCCCCACACCGAAATCTGGGGAGCGTTGCGGGATTATTGCCGCAAAAAAGATAAAATAAAGCGACAAACCCTCCCTCACCGCGGGCAAGCGCGGAGCTCCCCCGAGCCCGAGGGGCCTCCACGCTCCGGCTGCCACCCGGATCCCCTTTCCCTGGGTTTGAGGTTATTAACATCAAACATGTGATCGGCCACATGACAGGCTAAAGGCTAAAAAGGAAAAAAAAAAAAAAAAGAGAGAGAGAGGAAAAATAAAAAAAAAAAAATCGCTTGGACACATCCAGAGGGGAAGGGAGAGATGGCAGCGCGGTGGGTGCAGCTCCATGTCCGAGGATTACAACCATTCCCGGGAAATCGCCGCTTTCCAGCGGCCCGGAACGATGGGAGCCATGGCGGGAGGAGGTTTAATACCGGGGTGATTGTGTAACTCGGAGCCTCCCGGCCAAAGTTGAGGCGCCCAGTGGATGCTCCCGGTGCGTGGGGACGAGGATGGCACCGGATCAATTAGGGCAGCGAAATGTGCATCCCCCCCTCACCCCAACCAGCCTCCTCCTCCTCCTCCTCCCGATCCAGGAGTTTCTCCGCTAACGTATTTCTCTCCTCATTAACTGCTTCGGTGTCTTCTGCTCTTTCCAAAATAGTACCTACTATAACGGGGCCGCGGAGGGGGCCAGCTGGCACCCGCCGCGGGGCATCCAGACACGGAGCGCGCACTCGGGGGAGGAAAGGCGCGGGCAGCCGGCGGGATGAGGGCAGGGAGGGTTCTCATCCCCCCCAAATCCTCAGGGGAACCCCGCTTCCACCCAGAGCAGGGGTCCAGCACCCCGACCTGGCGACGGGGAGCTCGCGGGTGCGACCAAGCCCACCCCAAGATGGGGCTCGCCCTCCCCACAACGGGGGTGTCCCCTGCTGTCACCCCCCACCCCACAGCGCTGACCGCAGAACGGACAGAGGGGGCTGCATCCTCTCGGGCCAGGGCGGCCAAAAATGCCCCCCAATGACCCGCAGAGGAGGTGCCCCCCATAAAACAGAGATGCCCCCCCCCAAACCAAAGGCCCCTCGGCTCCTCTGCAGAGGTTTCTGACAGAACAGGGGGTGTCCCCCCACCCCGACCCCTCGCTCCGGGCTCTCCCTTAAGGGGGGTGTCCCACTGGACCACCTCCCCCATCTCTTGGGGATGACCCCCCCAAACCACGCTGTCCCCCATGATTTCCCCTAGCTTGGGGGGTGCTCCCCCAATTTCCCCCCACTCAGGGGATGATCCAGACTGGGGATGACCCCCCCTCCCCAAACCAGAGTCC
>WEIT01000046.1:2166-17659 GCA_013389985.1 Dryoscopus gambensis
ATGTAACTAAAATGTTATTTGGATTTCTTCTGGACCAAGCTCTGAAATCCAGACATAATTTCCTCTTTACTTGTTTTGTAGGCAAGGCTTTGAAACAAATTTCACGTATAGAACTTCAAGTCCTAGACACCTAAGAATCTATAAATTTAAATAAATTTCCTTGATATCTGATAATTATGTGTGTTTAAAGATATTCTGCATTGTAGCTATATGATTCATCATTCAAAATGGAAGAAAGTTATGAACATCTATTTTGTTAGTATAAGTGCTTATTTTTCCCTTAGTGGAAAAAATTTTCCCCTTACTTCAGTGGAGCACATAATTTTCCTTTTTCCTTACATAATCTTCCCTACAGCCTTAATTTTAACCAATAGTCATCCTATCAGATGACTCTTTAGCATGTGTAAATTCTCCACAGAATATGTACTATAAAAATCATAGACCTCTGTAGGACTCAACACTTGGTGACAAAAGCAACAAAGCAGTTCACCTGTGTATTCTGCTGCAATTTATCCATTTAAATTATCTGAGATACAGGAGTCAAAAAACAATGGTGCAGGTCCTTCCAAGTTGTGCAACCCTTGCTAATTCAAAGCACACAACTCTCAGTTTTTGTGTGTGTTGCTGCCATGCCTCATGAAGGACAGGTTAAAGGCATCCAAGCACAGATAGTATTTTAATCAGCAGAACTTAACCTTTCAGTGCAATAATAAGATTTAGCCAAAGTCAATTAGAAAGTAAAATACAAAGGTTTGAAAGTTATTTCTGAGAGGAGTTTTGTTGGGTTTTTTTCTCATTTGTATTGGGTTTGCTTGTTTTACACTTCCTTGAAATAAATGTTGTGATAGCCAATGAATAAATGACAGTAAAGAAATCAGTCTTATTTCAGCGAAAAGTGATTGCTTAAGTTTTATAGGTGATTTTGAGTCCTCTTTCTCTCCTCCCACCTTCAATTTTCTGTTTTAACAGAGTGTTTTTAAAGGAAGCAGCCCTCAAAAGATGCACACTGGTTGAACGCTGTTGTGTTTCAAATAGTCATTATTGAAGTGAGAAAGAGCAAAACAAACCAATTGCTGTCATGTTTCCACATATCATCAGTTAGTCTGTATGCCTAGAACAGAAACCAGACATGCTATCACTTTGTTCTCCAAGTCATGTTTGCAATGACAAAATAATATAATTGTAAAATGTTTGTCACTAGGATGAAGTACTCAAGATATAATAGCTGAATAAAAATTCAGCACTTCTACACTTATGACACATGAGTCATTCCTGCAAACTCTTTAGGGAAGTACTTACAGAATCTTCATATCCTAAAAAAAATCTGTTCCTGAAGTACTTCTCTGACAACCATTATTTCCTCTTCTTCCTGAGCTTCCTGTGCAGCCTTTGATATCACTGTTTTTGAAAGCAAATACAGAGGATAAAGAAGTGAAGCAGTACAAGTCTCCAGACAAGTCTCCAGACCAGCTGACATCACACTGGTTCCACACTGGAACCATTCTGGTTCTTATAATAATTTGTTTGAAACCATGCAATTTCTGACTGTTTATTTACAGACAGTTATGCTCTAGGTTATTTACCAAAGTCTGTCATGCAGGTAAAATTCTTAATCACACAAGATTAATGGTAAACTGAATTATATAATTTCCATGGATTTCCAAAGAAAATTAATCAGCTCCAGCATATGAGCATAGAACATCACAAGTGTGAAGGTCCTTACATACCTAAATACTTTACAGAAGGCAGGAAACAGGTGACTAGGAACACATTTTTAGTTTCCCTACAGCTACCAAACAAATGCACTAGAAGAACTGCGCAGAGAGCTGACCTGGGATCTGCACTAATCCTAACAGCCACATGTAACAGCAAAACAAAATTAGGAGTTAAGTCTGCTGATGAGTCTATATCACATAAAAGATAAAGTTAGACATTGTAGAATTTTAGAAGCAACTTGTAAGATTGACTGACTGAGCAATAAAGTGTCATATGATGTTTCAGGTAGACAAATATAAAGTAACTTGCGTGGAATAATCACAGCGTCACATTTTACATTCACAAGAGATGCTGAAATTACTTATTAACCAAACAAAGAATCTTGGCAGAGGGGAGGTGGAGGAGTGATTTTTATGACAGGCAGCTCCATGAAACCACCAGCTCAGTGGTAGAGACCCATTTCTAGCATTTGGTATGCTTTTTTATTAGAAAAGAATGACAGGCCAAAAAAACCCTTCATTATTCCACAGTACAGGCCCATGACTTGCTTACACCTTGAGCACTGTGTGCAGGTATTCCCATTCACCTAAAGAAAGACTAAAGCACAGATAAGTATAAATGGTTCAAAGAAGGGTGATAAAGATGGTCAAAGAACCTCCACATATTTAAAAGGGTGGTGGTCCAGTACTTTTTAAGCTTAGAAAAGAGATTACTTACACAGTATGTGATAGAAGTTCAGAAATCTCAGAAAGGACAAAAGTGAGTAAGACTGACTCCTCATTCTGTATTACTCATTTGATCTTCGTGTCATCCATTTGTTAAGACAAATCATTATGTTACCACTTGAGAAGTTAAAGAAAATACCTTACAGCACAATATTATTGATCTGGTTTTTTCCTCTGTGTAATCGCACCACTTTCTATGCATCCTTCTATATTGAAAATACTGTTCTAGCTTTGTTACATAGTTCTTCTTTAATTCATAGCCAAGAATTAAAGTTTAGAAGTTGTCTGTCACAGAAATGGACAGAGAATTACAGGACGTAATCAGAAATCACATGGTCAGAGAAACAAAAATAAGAAAAAAATATGAACAGTCATGAAAAATTCCATGTTCGCATTTTTAATATCATTGTTAAAATGTATGTATTTTCCTGGAAAAAGTATTCTGTACATAACATGTTTAACCATACATGTGCAAGGAGGTTGCATTGGACAGAAAATAATCTTCTCTAAGAAAATTTGAGGGAAAAAAAAGTCAGACTTTCTATACCAGTGTTTCAGAGAGAACTTTACTGAAATACAACTCTCTAGTCAGGATATTTAGATAGAAATGGATTGTTTTTTGGATGTTCATTTTATTCCAAGGGGGTTTTTTAACTAATAAAATCTACTACCAGTCTTTACTGGAGCCCTTATCACAGACATATCTGGAGTCACAGAATAACAGAATCATTCAGACTGTAAAAGACCTCCAAGAACACTGAGTCCAACCTTTGACCGATCACAAACTTGTCAACTAGACTATACCACTAAGTGTCCTATCCAGTAATTTCCTGAATAACTTCAGGGATGGTGACTCCCCCACCTCCCTGAAAGTCCATTCCAATTTTTAACAACCCTTTCCAAGAAGAAATTTCTCCTGATGGCCAGCCTGAACCTCCCTAGGCACATCTTGAGGCTGTGTCATCTTGTTCTTGGTTGCCTGGGAGAAGAGGCCAACTCCCACCTGGCTACAACATCCTTTCAGGTAGCTGTAGAGAACAATGGGGTTGAGATTTATCATAGAATACCTGGAGTTGGAAGGGACTCATAAGGATCATTCAGTCCAACTTTTGGCCGTATGCAGGACAAGTCCAAGAATCACACCATGTGCCTGAGAGCATTGTCCAAATGCTCCTAGAACTCTAGAAAGTGGCCAGAAAGATCCCATCCAAATAGTTGATCTTGGCTGTGGTCTGGACCCTGGACCTGAGAGCATGGCAATCACCCACCACAACTAGTGGTAAAGGAGTAGCGGTACAGGAAGAAATACATGTGCAACAAGATGTGGCTAAGCTAAAAACCAGGACACAGATTTAAAAGGATTTGAACAGAATCCCTGAGCCTCCTTTTCTCCAGCAGCTCCCTCAGTCACTTCTCATATGACACTCTCTAGGTTCTTCATCATCTCCGTTGTCCTTCTCTGGACACGCTCCAGCACCTTGATGTCTTTCTTGCAGTGAGGGACCCAGAACTGGACACAGGACTCAAGGCGTGGCCTCTCCAGTGCCGAGTACAGAGAGAAAATCATTGCCCTGTTCCTGCTGGCCACACTATTCCTGATACAGGCCAGGATGCCATTGGGCTTCTCGGCAACCTGGGCGTGCACTGGCTCATGTTCAGCCAGCTGACAACCCACACCCTCAGGTCCTTTTCCACTAAGCATCTTTCCAGCCACCCTTCCCCCAGCCTGTAGTGCTGCAGGGAGTTGTTGGAAACCAGATGCAGGACCCAGCCCTTGGCTTTATTGAACCACTTACTGGTGAAGCCTTGGCCCATTGATCCAGCCTGTCAAAGGGCCTCTGCAAAGCCTTCCTGCCCTTCAGCAGATCAGCATTCCCACTCAGCTTACTGTCATCTGTGACCTTAGTGAGGTTGCATTAGATCCCCCTGTCCAGATTATCGATAGAGATATTAAACACAACTAGGCCCAGTACTGAGCCTGTGGTAACACTAGTGACCATCCGCCAACTGGATGTTCCATTCACCCCTAGTCTCTGGACCTTGCTGCCCAGCCAGTTTTTAACCCAGCAAAGACTGCACCTGTCTGCCCCAGTTTGGCACCTCAGGACACTGTCCAAGCCATGGGCTGCCNGCATTAGATCCCCCTGTCCAGATTATCGATAGAGATATTAAACACAACTAGGCCCAGTACTGAGCCTGTGGTAACACTAGTGACCATCCGCCAACTGGATGTAGTTCCATTCACCCCTAGTCTCTGGACCTTGCTGCCCAGCCAGTTTTTAACCCAGCAAAGACTGCACCTGTCTGCCCCAGTTTGGCACCTCAGGACACTGTCCAAGCCATGGGCTGCCAGCTTCTCCAGGAGAATGGCATTAGAAACTCCATCAAAGGCTTTGCTGAAGTCCAGGTAGACAACATCCACAGACTTTTCCTCATCCACTGGCTGGGTTACCTGGTCACAAAAGTTCAGGCTGGTCAGGCAGGACCCACCTTTCCTAAACCCATGCTGTCTGGGCCTGATCCCCTGGTTGTTCTGTATGTGCTGTGTGATGGCACTCAAGATGAGCTGTTTCATAACCTTCCCAAGCACCAAGGTCAGTCTGACAGGCCTGTAGTTCTCCAGATCCTCCTTCCAGCTGTTCTTACGGGTGGACATCATGTTGCCTAACCTCCAGTCATCTGAGACCTCCTCAGTTAATCAGGGCTGATGATAAACAATGGAGAGCAACTTGGTGAGCTCTTACACCGGTTCCCTCAGTATTTTGGATAAATCCCATCCAGTTCCATAGACTTCTGAGTGTCTAAGTGGCTCAGCAGGTCACTGACTTCTTCCTCCTGGATGACAGCAGAAGCTATTCTGATCCCCATCCCTATATACGAGTTCAGCAGCATGCTTGCCCTGAGTTATGTTCTCCTATATGAGATATTGGATTAAAACTTTTTCTGGAAGGGTTTTAAAAGAGAATAGGTGAACAACACAGAGATAACTGAAAAGTTTATGAAGTCTTGTTTTCTATTATTGTTGTGAAATCACTCTATGTATCTCAGTAGCATGCTACATATACCATGTCTTGCGTAAAACTATAATTTTTTTTCATTTTCTATTTATTGAAATGCTACAGGCAGCTGCTACACAATAAAGACTGAAAGTTACCATTTTATTTCCTGCTTACCATGCCTTCAGGAATAGGCTCTGTACAGAGACAGGTACAGAAACCCATAATTTATGAATCCCACTGAAGTTTAGACAGGAGAGAGCTTCCAAACAGATTAGTGTTGTCAGAATTTCAACTATCTGTTCATACCCTGCAGCAGAAAATTAGATATCTATAGGATTTTGCTAAGAGAAATTTACATGCCCAAGAAATTGAGCTTCCTTCATGCCAGACAAGGATTCTGAGGATCTACATTTTAGATGTTATTGCCCAAATCCCCCAGTAAATCTACTCATAAAGTTGAACTGCCATAGTGTTTCTGGGTTAACAAAAAAATCATATCAAGTCAAATTTCCATATTTTTTTAAATTCCAAATTGACTATATAGTTAAATATAAAAGGAGATCTCACTAAAGTTTTTTAAAACAGATCAGCAATAATAACTGGCAGCAGAATATATATTATACTAACTCTTGGCAGATTTTTTCCTTATTTTCATTTTATTACTTAGCCTAAGAGCAGATCCTGGAGAAGATTTTTTTCTTGCTTAGCAGTTATGGCAAGAAATTATTTAGGAACTGCTGTAAAAATACTAAGAAATGCAATAGTTTTTCTCTCAGAAAACATACTGACTTCCATGTTAAGAATAGGTGTTTATCTTTTCCTGCGACTCAGAATTAGAGATGTGTTTTAAAGGACATTGAAGTAACGACAACTTTCTATAAAGAAGGAAACAAAAACACTTAATGTAAAGAAGATGGTAGATTTTAATAGAACAAAACACAAAAAAGTTTGACTTACCATAAGATACATCTTACATTTGTAACCTACAATTCAATTCCAATTGGTTATTGTTATTCACATATTAAAATACTTTGCAACGTATTTCTTGTTTAAAATGTTTAAATATTGAAGGATGAAAAAGTAATATGGGTGCATATCTGGCAAGACACCAAGTTATTTAATATTCAGGAAGAGATATTCTGCAGTCATGAAAATTTATGTAACTTTCTTTTATTTTCTAAGAATAAACTGACATTTATCTGCAATCATATCAAAAATGCTCACTTCTAAGAAACACTCAAAAATCTCTGCTTCTTCTGAGACACTTGTATACAAAAGTATTATTTCATAGTTATGAAAATCTACTGTAAGATGCTGAGAACCCCAGGTCAATTCTCTTTCACTTCACACCAAAATAACTGAGCCACTTTAGTAATGGCATCCCTTAGAGATGAAGTTTAAATGAAATTTTATCCATTTTTACCAGTATAGTATATTCAAACTCTTCAATAAAACATGAATTGAAACAGGAGCTTTAGAAATGTAATTTTTTTACTGTACTTAGACACAGCATTGAAAGGAACTGGAAATAACTGGTAAGAAAACAAACCCCATCGTGTCAGAGGTTTGAGATTCTAAGCACCGTGACTTCACATCATTCTTGCAAGGACATTCTACTAGATTTTGTCAAATGAAGGTGCCATATTGCATGTTTCTGTCAGTTTGGGAGGGATTATTTCTTAAAGGAAAAAAAAATATTGCAAATAGATGGCTCCTTAAATGGGCTACATAAGGCAGAGGCACTGTTGCATCAGTTATGAAAAATTGTCTATACCTTTCAAAGTCTGAACTGCAAAACATCTCTTAATTCATTAGTTTCAAATCTAACTTCTTTCAACATGACAGCAGGGAAAAGGGAAATTGCTGCAGACAGTGAGTGACTGACCTTAAGTATCTTCCCAAACCCTTAATACTCTCCCTAATTTTAAAGTGAGGATGGCATAGACTGTCTTTAACAGAGATTATATATATATATATATATATATGTTAGATATTAACGCTAGGAAAGCCCAATATAGTTATTGTATAAAAAATGACAAGGCAAATAAATCCATTTAATAAATGCTGTTCTGCTTTCATAAAAAATCTTGACAGTGTTCAATGATTATTAGCATGTGAGAAGTTTTTTTTAAAATATTGTCTCAACTAAATTATTTAACATTAATAAGAATTAGAATTAAGAAAATAAATTTTTCCACATTGTGCAAAGTTTCTTTTTTAACTTCAAGAAGCTAGATTTATCTGTCAGTAACGTAAAATAGCTATAGTGCAAAAATAAAATTCATGGCTGATGAAATAATTTGAAATGCGTTAAAAAAAAAAAATCAATCCTGTCAGCAATGTTTACTCCAAAAGAAAGGGAGAAGAAATCAAAATTCCAGGGGTTTATGTCTGGCTAGTTTTATTCTAAGGGACAAGAGGAAGAATGACAATCCACAAACACTGAGAAAATATTAATACACTAACAAAAGTTAATCAGCTCAGGACAACCTAAAGATATAATAGCTGAATAATAGTTATATTATTATTTGCAGTACATTATCTAAGGAAGTAAGACAGTAAGACAGAATCAGTGTGATTATTAAATGAGAAGGGAAAGCCTTGAAAACATTGGGCTTTGCAGCCCAAGTAAAGAATTTTTCCCTTGAATGATCATTTTACAAATCTATCTGATCACAGAATGAAATTTCTTTATGCAAAGAGTATCTTCTTTAAAACATATTATCTACTTTGTTTTCCATCTCTTTATTAAAGCACTTAAATCAATAGCCAGTCTAGAGGGACCTGGGAAGAATTAGATGATTTAATAAACATGGAAGTAAGCAAAAAGCCACTGAGAATTACCATTTTATTCCAGTGGTGTAAATACACAAGCTCAGGGGAATCTTCTACTTTGTCATCTATACTAAGGAATAGGAAGGAACCTGCACTATGCTGTACTTTCTTACACCTTTATGCTGAGATTTGGGGTGAGATTAGTCACAATACTGATGAAGTGGCTGTTGTTTCTACAATGTAAAATAATATATGTCCCTGTAATCTGCCCAGTGAAGATGGGCAGATTACATCTGTGCAAGAACCTCCAATAAATCTGGGATATACCCATTTGCAATTGTGTCCAACTTTTCAAAGTGTGATAACAAGCATATTTATATAGATGTTGGCACCACACACACCAATTTTTTTTATACACACTTTTAAATACTGATATTTTAAATGTAGCCTAGCATTTGCTGTATTTACATGTATATATAAATATATGGTGGATTAAAAGAAAGCTAGGACAAAAAAATAGGAAACAAAAACCCACTAAAACCTTTTTTTATTTTTCAATAGTGTAATTAAAGCAGAGTATAGTATATGCAGATAATGGAATAAATATAAGATGAACCCAGATTTTCTACATATTAGTTGAAACCATAAACCTACTCAGTGATATTTTTAGAATTCAGATAGTGTATCACATTATTTTTCTGTCTTTGTTATACTCTAATCTTACACAATAGAGCTTTCTGTAAACTAAGAGAATATTACATGCAAGGAGTCAAAAATCTGTATCTAATTTGTAAACTTATTTGAAGATTCAGAGAAGCCTACTGATTCCAGCATTCTTTATATTCTACTTACTTCAGCTTATGAAATACATAACCATTTTTGGTACTGATGTATCTATTTTCTGATGTGGTCATCAGATACATACTTCTACATCTCATACAAGCCTTTCCATAACTGGATGTGGGAAATATTCCAAATTGGTATATAAGTTCACCAAAATGAATGTCAATTATTGTCATCAATTGATCTCAACAATTAATCTTTAAAACACCTGATAGCTATCCAGTACTCTTAAGCATGTCAAGCAACTGGCCTTTAAAATTAAAGCAAGTAATACTGAAAATCTGTGCTCTCAAACCCATTCACACAGTTTTTAATTTTCCTAGATGCAATACTCCATTGTTGTAATTTAAATCCCAGCAGGCAGCCAAACTCCACATAGCCACTTACTCACTGCCCCACTTCAGACTGGAGGAGAGAATGGGAATGATGAAAGCGAGAAAACTTGTGAGTTGAAACAGAGGCAAGGCCACACACAAGAAGCAAAATAAGGATTTCACTTGCCACTTCCCAACAGCAGGTCAGTGTTCAGCCATCTTCAGGAAAACAAGACTGTATCATGTCTTATGGAAGACAATTCAAGCATTCCCCACTTCATTCCTCTTTCCCTAGCTTTGTTGCTGATCAAAGCATCATATGGTCTGGAACATCCCTGTAGTCAGTGGGGTCAGCTGTCCTAACTGCATCCCCTCCCAACTCCTTGTGCACCCCCAGCGTCCCTGCTGATGGGGCAGTGTGAGGTGCACAAAGGGCCTTAACACTGCGTCAGCACTGCTCAGCAACAGCTAAAACATCCCTGTGATACCAATGCTGTTTTGAGCACAAATCCAAGTCACAGCTACTACAAAGAAAATTTTCTAGTCAAAACTACTACTTCCATCTCAGTCCCTAACATGATCTACTCTGTAAGAAACTCAACAGCTACCATTTATAAATTATCCACAGACATCCAAGATACCATAAACACCTGACTGAGTTTAACCTTTCAACATGTGTTTGCGATCCCACTAACATCATCACAACAACTAATTTATTGAGAAATGCATGAAACAGATTCTTCTAGAAGCTATGTTAAGGCACGTGGAGGACAGGGACGTAATTTGAGACAGCCAGTATGGCTTCACCAATGCAAAATCCTATCTAACCAACCTAGCGGTTTTCTGTGATGGAGTAACTACATCAGTGGATAAGGTAAGAGCTATGGTGTCATCTATCTGGACTTCTGGAAAGCTTCTGACATGGTCCCCCACAACATTCTTCTCTCCAAATTGGAGACAAATTCAATGGATAGACTGTTAGATGGATTAGGAACTGGTTGAATGGTTGCCTCCAGAGGGTAATGGTCAACAGCTCACATTCCCAATGGACATCAGTGACAAGTGGTGTCCCTCAGGGTCCATACTGGGACCAGTGTTATTTAATATCTTCATTAATGACATAGGTAAGGGGATTGAGTGCACCCTCAGGAAGTTTGCAGATGCCACTAAGCTGCGTGGTGCTGCTGACACATCTGAAGGATGGGATGTCATCCAGAGGGACCTGTATAGGCTCGAGAAATGGGTCCATGGGAATCTCATGAGGTTTAACAAGACCAAGTGCAAGCTGCTGCACCTGGGCTGGGGCAATCCCGGTATCAATCCAGGCTGGGGGATGAACAGATGGAGAGCAGCCCTGCAAGAAGGACTTGGGGGTGCTGGTGGGTGAGAGGCTGGACATGACCCAGCCGTGGGCACTCACAGCCCACAAAGCCAAACGTGTCCTGGGCTGCATCCAAAGCCGTGTGGGCAGCAGGGCCAGGGAGGGGATTCTGCCCCTCTGTTCCTCTGAGACCCCACCTGCAGTGCTGCACCCAGCCCTGGGGTACCCAGCACAGGAAGGATATTGATCTCTTGTATCAAGCCTAGAGAAGCGAAACTGAGTTCATCAGAGGAATGGAAAACTTCTTCTATGAGGAAATGCTGAGAGAATTGAGACTTTTCAGCCTGGAAAAGAGAAGACTGAGGTGACCTAACTGCAGCCTTCTATTACTTGAAGGGAACTTACAGGAAAGATGAGGCAAGACTATTTACAAGAGCATGTGATGACAAGACAAAGGGGAACGTGTTTACATTGAGAGTGGGTTTAGATTAGATGCCAGAAAAAAATTTTTACTCTGAGGGTTGTGAGGCAATGGAATAAATTATTCAGGGAAATTCTGGATGCCACATTCCTGGAAGTGTAGGAGGCCAGACTGGATGGGCCTCTGAGAAACCTGGTCTAGTAGAAAATGACCCTGACCACAGCAGGGGGATTGGAACTAGATGATATTCAAGGTGCCCTTCCAATCCAAACCATTCTATGATTCTATGAAGTGCAATTGTTGTTATCTGATATTTTACAATATCCAGTATGATGCTGACTTGCATATATAATAATACAACCCCAGATAATTTCAGTATCCAGTTTTGTGGTAGTATTACTTCTCTGCTTTATTCTACCACAGCTGTAAAAACGTAAGGAAATGCAGCTTGTAAATAGCTGGGGTAGATTCCATGTGTTATTTAGTGGGGGTTTTTTTTGCTAATTCCTCATCTTTGGATAATAAAAATACGTAAGATCTTGGCAAAGCTGATCTTCATTTCAATTAGCACTGTCTTCCAACCAAATGGCAAAAAAGTCCTGATCTGCATGTGGAATAATAGTGTGAAATATGAAATCAGATAGTATCTTCCTGGAGGTAGACTGCAACATTACACAAGCATAAAATAAAACATCCTAGCAATTTACCTCTACAATATACTAATTCAAATATTTCTTTCCCTCGGCTTTCCTTAGTTTGTTTTTGTTAAAAGTTAGATTCCTTTTGAAAGAAGAATGTAGGATATTAAATTAATAATGTGATAGTTGCTAATATACTTCCTTTAAACACACGCAAATGTCATTTTTGCAGGAATAAGAATGAGTGCACGTTTGTACACAGGACAATTGCCATGATTAAGACAGATTTAGATGCATTTGAAGCCTTCAGAGAAACAAAAGAGCAGAATTTTGTAATTCTTACAGATAAGCCAAACATTGTTTTACTTTATCAGAATTCACATAAATGTAAAAGCAGAGCCCTTTAATATTTCAGTTGAGTTGTTAACAAAGTACTTGATGGAAAGATCCAATTTCTTTTACCATATTGTCTGGACAGAAATAACACTGCAGGCCTTGCCCATTTGTACATTTTAGTGATGCAGGTAACAGGCAATAGAGGTCTGTTACTACCACCAGGAAAGGTCAAGAATCTTTTCCTGATTTTTGCTTTTTTTCAGACCCATTTTGGACCTGAAAAGCTCACAGTGAGGATACACCACCAGTATTGGTTTTAGAAGCTCATTTTAATGTGATACTTTAAAGGACTGTTCTGTTTTAGAAATATCAACCCTCCAATGGTTGTCGTATTTTTTGCCACAGAATCAGCAATGTACAGAGAAGGCACTTATAACCACAAGATGTGTTTAAACATTATTGTCTGCATGTTAGTACTGAAATATTACCTTTTTGGAATTATTTCAGTTGGAACATATGTGGTATCAAAACTTTTAATTTTTTTATTTGATTTGACAGTTAGAACAGATTAATTTCTATGACGAGAAAAACAGGTTTGAAAATTTACTGTTCTCTAACTGCAAAATCTGACTAAAATACATTTGGTTTCTGAGAGACATAGCAATATTTGCAGCGAATTTTTAAAAATGTAAATGCATCTAGTGTCATTTATTGATTTTGAAAGTATTTAATTTTCATTTTTATGCTAAGATATATTTTAAAAATCACTTATTCAATAATAGTATATAAAACAGAATCTATAAGGCAAACTTGAATTTAATATGTTTGAAAAATAAATATATTTGCAAATAATTTTGAAAAATAAATGTTTCCTTGGCTGCTGGATATTCATACTTGTATTTTTGATTAAGAGAGATTTTACCTTCCTAATAAAGTATTTAAATAATAACAAAAATTTGAGTCTCACAGAGGTGTATATATTTAAGAATTGCCACAGTGGGAAGTCATGGGTTAGAGATAAATCAACTTATCAAAGGAGAACAGTAAAGACAGAATAACATTTATAATCCTGATTTCACATGTCTTTAAAAAAAGACTCAAAATGTTTTGTTTACTTCAGAAGTTTATGATCCCATTGCTTTTAATACAAAATATTTTGTCTATGTATAAAGTTTTGGAAATTGACAGAGCAAGTTAACAATTGATGGGATTTTTTATGCTTTGGGAACTAAAAAACTGATATTGAAGTGTCTTGGAAATTATTTAGTCTAGTTGTACTCCTGTTCTAGAGGGTAGTCTAAGATTAAGAAAGCCCACAACTTGTGTGGAGAATACTTTAAGCATTTTAGAATGCCTGAATTTAAGGTCTTAACTTGCACCCCAAAAAATATTTTAAAGGTAAAGATTTAAGCAAACGATGAAACTCATTTAGTATAAAATCTCATGAGTGTGGTACATTTTTTATTACTGAAATATATCATTTTTCCCCTTGATGACATTTTCTATTTTATATGCTTTATAAATAGAACACTCTAATAGAAGGTAGTGATGGAAACTTTGGTTTTTATTAAATGTGTTGTACATCACATTCATTAAATCCATGAGTTTTTTCACATGGTGAGATCAAATTAAAAAATACACGACATAACACAATATATTGAGAAAGGCTTATAGGTGTTCCTGGTTTGTGGATAGGTTACAGTTTGATTGCTACTATAAACCTATTGGAAATCAAGCATATGAAAAAATGATTTTTTTTTTTTAATAGGAACTTAAATAGGCAAGACTTAGTGGAAGCCAGGCTGAATTAGGCATTTTGTAATATTTCAAGAGATAAAAAATGGTTCCTCAGTCATAAAAACTAAAAGAAGAAAGAACTATGACTACTATGCAAGGAGGAGGATGGCCATAGGACAAAACAAAAACAGATACAGTGCCATTGTGTGGACCAAAGTAGATAAATTTCCCCAGATGCAGGATGTTTAAAATAATAAAATATTCATTTCTGGTTTTCTGTCCCTGATTCCACAAACTTTCTTCCTATTCTGAGCCCAACACATTTTTAGGTGAATTTCCTATATGCTGCAGACCACACAAACACGTACAGTCTGACTCACACAGTCTGGCTGTCTGAATATTAGTTCCTTCAGAATAGAACCAATAGAACCCCATTTACACTGAAAGCCCATACAAGAGAAAACTCGCAGTGAATTGTCTGGTGGCGCAATAAGAGGAAAGTTGGCAGCATTATAAACTTCTTGTTCAACACTTCAAATCAACAGTCAAGCAGAACACTTGAGAAGAAATGCAATATCGTAGAGAGAATATTGTATGAGTCAGAGAAAGACACTTTTCTGGTATGTTTTCCATGACTTTCAGCCACAAAGAATGCAGACCAGTGCTGACACCTTTGATATAGCCACAAACTTTGAGTACTTCTGGTTGTCTAGTGAGGTATTTCCATTCAATTTTGTTCTGAATAGGAAAAAAAAGACATAGACACCAGCACGTATACTTGACCATTCCCAGCTGTGAAAACACCGTGATTCTGCTGCATACTACTGCCTTAGTATTGTTCAATCTGTGTGACTCCCAGCAGCATCCCTCAGTCAAACCAAATGCACAGTTCACAAGAGTGCAGTCAATGGAAGTCTGTTCTTATTCATCAATGCTGATGTTTCTCTAGGTGTCATTGGACACATTAATCAAATCCAGTCAAAAAGACAAAGCACTGTGAGAACTGCTAGAGATGAACTGGAACTATAGTACAGTATGCAAACTATACAGAGAAAACTTCTAATTATAGAAAGAACACAAGTCAAAACTTTTATTCATAAAGAGCTCATAAATGACCCTCCTTAAAGTGTCTAGAGCCAGAGAGACAAAGTCCTAAACAAGCACACACATACAATCACATTTGTATGCTAAAAGCAGAATTTGACCAAGGCTTTTAACTTAATGAGGAAGCTGACTTTGGATAAGTTAAGGATGTAAAAAGAGCTGGTAATTTGTCTCTCAACACAAAAATTCTCTTTATCTCCTGCTCTGAAACATCGCTAAAGAAATTGTGTTAAAACTAGAAGAAAGTTTTTGACAAAAGTAGAAAGTTTTTAACAAGAGAAGAAAGTTTTTAGCAAAAGCTTTTCTTTCTGTATGTGTGTATGATTCATTACACAAGCATTGTATTCACAGTTTAGCTTTTCATCTATTTTTCCATTGTGCATACTGCCCATGAATTTTAACACTTTAAATAACATTTTAGCTCATTGATTTCTCAGCCAGCTGATGTTTAAAAGTTTAAAAGCTGCAAAATTTATATTAAAAAACTTAATCTTTTCTGGTTAGAAACTAGTGAAACTAGAACACGTAAAGCACTACAATAAAAATAGCACAGAAGTCTTGAGG
>WEIT01000049.1:0-17551 GCA_013389985.1 Dryoscopus gambensis
GGCAAATACAAAAGCTTTTTCTTATTGTGTCACTGAAGTGTTCAGGTCCAGAGGCAACTCAGCTGCCTCCTGTATGAAAAAATTGCTGCATTTACAATTCAGATAAATGTGTAAACTCTGAATAAACACATATATTTGGGAAACTCAGCTAAAGCAGACGAGAACCACAACATCCTTTGAAGCAGGCCCATCACTGATAATTACGAATGTGAGATTAGCTACCGTCATTTATTCTTGTAAATAGTGTCATCTCTTCCAATTAAGATCAACTACTTGTATCTCCTCAATTGCTTTATTAGCATTGTTGTCAAGTTCTGCAGAAGCCTTAATTAAATAGTCATCATGATTATGGCTAGTTTCCCAAATGATTGAAGTAAATAATTTATATGGGTTATAAGAAAAGTTTTTACTTACTGAAATACTGTATTTCAAAAACTTTCCAAATGCCTAATTACATAATGTTTTAAATCCATCCTTTAAACAAGTTATGCATTACAAAATAAAACCTAAAACTGAACTAACTGGAATTTTGTTGCTTCAAGCAGTTATATTTCTTCAAATGACATCTAAAGTAAAATTAAAAACTGAATGCAAAAAATTTCATATCTGAGGTGTTGAGAAAGCATTTAAACATTTAATGCAAGCTATGACCACTAATTAATTGTATTAATGAATACTGGACCATACAAAAATGAAAAATAATAATATGTGAAATCCAAGATACTGAGACTTAATATGCTGTAATAATACATCTCTATCAATGAGCAGCATAGTGAGGTATCTTTTACTATATAAATAGTAAATATATTTTTGAAATAATATTTGAAGGGGCAATAGCTGTAAATCTATTTTCTAACTTTTATTTGTGGATTAAATGTAACTTTTTCCATCCTTCTTTGTCTACTACTGTCTAAGTAGTTTGCAGATTATGTTTTTTAAATTGAGATTAAAAAGTAGTATTATAAAAACTTCTCAAAATGACCTAGTTCTTTTAAATTGAGACTATAAACTTCAATAATTGACATTATTATTAACAAATATTATAATCAAATTTTTCGTTTTTGTCTTAGTAGAGACATGTCATTCCCATTGCCCTTAATTAGTGTTACATGTGCTCTTTGAGAGAAGAATAGGCCCTTTAGCTACAAATTCTGTCTTTTGAAACAAGAAAGTCATAACCTTTCTGTGTTTCTGGTTGAACTAACTGCAATGTAATTTCATGTAACAATTGTGGCAGATCAGAATTGAAGCAAGGAATGAGGGACACTGAAATTATGAGTGTATTGTTGATTTTTAAAACTGTGGCTCAAAATAGAACTAAAACATGATGGGCATTATGCTGGGGTAGGTTTTTTCTGTCTCTATATCCCCCCTATCCTATTAAGCTATTGTCTGCTTTTGGAATACGTCCTGCTGAAGGACACTTGCTTTGCTGGTGGACGCACATTTGTTATGCATAAATTTATCATTGCTCTCTGTTGAATGTAAATGGAGGCCAACTCTATACACCTCTTTACATTTAGTGCATAACAAAATAATTTAAATGTTCTGACCATTGAAAATTTCATGAGAGCATTCCAATTCTCATTAAAGGCTTGACCTAGGAAATTTTAAAAGACCTCCAAGTTTTTTCTTCTTGTATTGTAAATTTCTGAATTTAGATGCCTTTCGTTCTGCAGGACCGGCAGATACCCTTGGAAGAGCAGGGGTGTGTGTGTGTGTATGTGTGTGTGTATATATGTGCACATATAATTAAAAGTTACCCCATAGAAATTTCTGGCAGGATTGCATAATAAAGGAAGTGAAAAAGATATTCCAAAATTATAAATAAAAATATTTTGTTTGATGCATCTCAACTACCTAATCAATTTTATCAAACCAAGAGTGGGGACGAAAACCTGCGAACCTTGATTGCAGTTTCCAACCAAGAAAAATTTTAGCTTTGACTGATCTATGAGACTGGAATTCAGGCAAGTTTTGTATAAAACTTTCTTTTTTTCTGAGCCTTTGCCCAGTAAATAGCCATTCCCATTTAGTGTCCCCGCATCCATTTCTGTTGTTTGGCTATGTAATAGGATATAGGTATCAAAAAATGTTGAAAGCACTTAGTGCCTAGTGCATGTATTCACAGAAGCTGACTTTATTTCATAATAATTGTTTTCAGCCATATTTTACAATTTGGCATGGTAAAATAGGGTTGTCCAGGTTACAGAGAAGGCACTGGGGAGGAAACTGTATTCTCATCATGAAAGATAAGGGAAAGATATGTTCAAAACTGTGGAAGATGGAAATTAAGATCATAATCTAGGAGAAATTATTACAGTATCTTGAAAGCAATAGAGTGATGTGCATGTTACATTTGATATTACAGATAGATAGATACAGATAGATTACAGATAGATATTATTGCTGGTAAACAGGTTAAAAAGCAAGAGAGTAAAACATTTAGTATAATTCAGTATATTCTGCAAGAATATTCAGCATATTCTGCTTCATTTTCTCTCTACCAAGCACACATAGGAAGTTCTCAGAGCAGGAACACAAAAAAATATTGGAAGAGAGCCTTTCTTTTATTTCTTTCATAGGGATTGTAACTCTTTAGTTATAACAGTAAATTTTTAAAGACTAGATATATAGAAAGCAAAGTATATTGGGGAAATTTGATCACTTTTTCTATCAGAACTCTCTAAAAAAAAAAGACCCTGAAATTAAATTCTGTAGCTGCTACTGAAAGAAGTTTAGGCAAGGAAGCAACAGAGTGCATTTTTCTGGAAGTATAGGAATTTATGTGGTGACCCTAAAATGGGTGATGTCAAAGAAAAAACTCATCAAAGCTAGAAAATCAGAAAAGCATCTGCACTTCTTCCCCACACACCTAATTTCCTTCTCAAAAGGCTAAAATATGCAAGTACATTAAACATTGCCTAGTGCAACTGATCATATTTCTGAGAAGTGTTTATATGTGATTATGAAAAACGAAGATTCAGCATTGCCCTACTGCTCTTTGTGCCAGATACAGCCAGCCAGAAGGGTCACAGTGTAGGTACAATATCTTCCATGTGTCTCAATGATCCTTTACTGCTACATGCCTTCTGGAACCCTGGCAAGGAATAGAATGTAGATAATATGGCAGTTTCCATATCTTCCCTAATGCATTCCAGGGAGCTGACTCTCTAAGGGAGTCTAAGAATAAGAAAGACACAAAATGATTCCTGTATGATTCCTACTTAATTAATTCTGGAAGCCAGAATCCAGACATAGTCAAGTAGAGCTAAGAAAACCGTTGCGATCATATATTGTATTCAAAAAATAAAAAAATATTTATGTTGATAAAATTCTTGTTAAAATGATGCCTAATTTTGTGAAGAGTTTCAGCCAGCATCAAAATGGAAGAAAAAAATAATTTGAAGGGTTTTTAAAGAAATATTTTATATTTTCATTGAAGTCAATATTTGTAAAATTAAAATAAAGCACACAACCTGGAAATGAAATAATCATTTTATGTTATCAGAAGCAGGTTTTTTTCCCTCGTTGTTCTGTGGCTAAGAACCAAAACCAAACAAATAATCCTTCCTAATCAGTCTAAAATGATCAGTCCCTTCCCCCACTTCCAGTTTTTCAGTTGTGTCAGTGAACCAAAACATCCAATTATTTGTTCAGGCCTAATTTCAAATATCTACCAGCTGGTACCAGTGATAAAAATAGGAAAATGTGGAAATAATAGATCAGGATCAACACTACAAAAAAAAAAATCTACTATTTATATCATAGTCCTAGCTGAATGCCATTGTGGTAGCTTGACTCTGGCTGGATGTCAGGTGCCTACCAAAGCCTCTCTATCACTCCCCTCCTCAACTGGGCAAGGGAGAGAAAATATAACAAAAGGCTCACTAGTTGAGATAAGGGCAGAGAGAGATCACTCACTGATTACCATCGTGGGCAACACAGACCCAACTCAGAGAAATTAATAGAATTTATCACCAATCAAAATCAGAGTAGGATAATGAAAAGTGAAACAAATTTTAGAAACACCTTCTCCCCACCTCTCCCTCCTTCCTGGGCTTAACTTTATTCCTGACTATCCTCCCCCACAGCAGGGAGATGGGGAATGAGAATTTCAATGAGTTCATCACGTGTTTTTTCTGCCCTTGCTTCCTCCTGAGGGAGAGGAGTCCTTGTTTCCCCTGCTCCAGTGTGGAGTCCCTCCCACAGGAGACTGTCCTCCACAAAATTCTCCAGCGTGAATCCCCCCATGGGCTACAATTCTTCACGAACTGCTCCAGTGTCCCCACAGGGTCACAAGTCCTACTAGTAAATCCTGCTCCAGTGTGGGCTTCTCTCTCCATGGGTTCGCAGGTCCCTGCCAGATGCCTGTTCCAGCACAGGCCTCCCATGGGGTCACAGCCTCTCCTCAGGCACCCACCTGCTCCAGCCTGGGTCTCCTCCATGGGCTGCAGGTGAATCTCTGCACTTCTGTGCACCTCCATGGGCTGCAGGGGCACAGCTGCCTCACCATGGTCTTCACCACGGGCTGCAAGGGGAATCACACTTCTGGTACCTGGAACACCTCCTGCCCATCCTTCTCCACTGACCTTGTGTCTGCAGAGCTATTTCTTTCACATGTTCTCACTATTCTCTGGCTGCAACTACTTCTGTGTCATATTTATTTTTCCTTCTTAAATATGTTATCACAAAGGTATTACTACAATTGCTGACTGTCTCAGCCTTGATTAGCTTTGGGTCCATCCTGGACCTGCCTGGAATTTGTTCTGTTGGATATGGGGAAGTTTCTGGCAGCTTCTCACAGAAGCCACCGCTGTAGCTCCCCCGCTATCAAAACCTTGCAGTGCAAACCCAATGCAACCATCTAAAACACATTGAGCATTTTTTTCTTCATGTAGGCCTTGTTGAAACAAATCCTGCTGGTATGTGTTTGGTTTGGTTTCAGGCTATTCTGAGAATTTGTAGCAATATTTCTTTAGTTGTGAGGATCTTTCTACATCTGGGTTTAGTCTGTGAATTTCTCTTTTTTATTTAGTCTCTCAAGCTTTCAGAAAACAAGTGAGATCAGTGAACATATTCTTAAACAAAAATGTCAAAGATGCCCTCTCTGGTGTTTCTGATTTCCTGCATACTGCTGTTTGCCAATTAGATCTTCATTGATTTACTGTGATGTGGTAGATTATGGCAGTCCAACATAATCTGTGGACATTTGGTTTCTCGTTAACTTGCTGCTAAATGACTGCAACTTTCCACTAAACTCCACTATTACAATCTCATTACAAGTGTAAATGCAGTTTAGAAAAGCTTTTTTTCTTATCAGAAGCTGCAGGCTTTTAGAGAGTAGCACAATGTAATTCCAAAATTCAGTGGGACATTCATGGAGCAGCTAGTACTATACATATGAGCACATATGTATATGTGCTTAATGGCACAGCAGAAAATATACCAATAAAATAATGCCACATGTTCAGAGTAAAAATGGTCATATATAACAGCTTATCAGTTCCATTTAAGACTCATGAAAATTTATCTCTAAACAGCATCAGTACACCACTTTATGGATGCTATAGAAGAAGAGTCAGATTGCTTTAGAATATCTACCCCATCTTGCCCCTCTGATAAATGACCAGAAGAAGATAAGGGAAGAGTAAAAGCAAGTATATATATGAATTTTGTCTTGTGGGAACACATCTTCCAAGCATCTGGTTGTTACTGGAGCAGTGAGTCAGAGGTGGACATTTCCCTAGCAGCATGATATTCAGTAACCACCAATGGACTTTGGATTCCTCTTCTTCTATTCTGTTTTTTGTGGACTTCTCCTACAAATTCACTGTATTCACTGTAAATGAATTCAGAAGAGGAATTGAAGCTAGTGACAGAGGACACTTCCTTTATTTTGTTTCCTGTCAGTTGCTAGCATATTTTATTGCCTTCTTGTTTTGCCTTTTTCCGTTCTATTCAATGGAACTGGTCTGCATCACACACATGATCTGAACTGCAGATTCTTACATTGTTTTTTTAAAATTTTTTTATAGTTTTTTTACAGAGGTCTTACAAGATGGGCTAGCATTGAAAGGAGTTCTTAAAGCAGCAGCGGTTGATTATCTAAAAAGATATAAAATCAGTATGACTGCTACACATGTAGAGAGAAGTAGAAAATTGTAATGAAAGAAGTGGTGTTAAAGAAATTGTTGCTCTCAAGGTAAATAGTAAGAGGAAAAGTACGCCAGGGACACCTATGCTGAAAAAAAAAATTATTATTACCTTAGTACTGTTCACTTGCAATTAAATTAATAATAAAATACAACTGGAAAAAAAATTAACTATATTTGAAGCAGGATGGACATCCTGGTCTCCTGTGATGACTATGATGTAGTCAGGTCACTTTATAAACTCATGCTTCCTGTGGGATTAACAAGCTTGTTTTTAACACATTTGCCTCCCAGTTACTGGAAAATAGGGTAAATGCCTGTGCCTTTTTCATTTGTGTTTCCTTTTTCCCTACCAGTGTTAAGTTCTAACCCTAGAACTATTTCAAACCTGGTAAATATAATATATCTGAAAGAAGGCAGGAGTGTAGTCTGCGATTCCTGTGTTCTATGTGCTTAATTAAATAGCAGGATATTACAAGTTAAAAACTCGTCCTTAAATCAGCCCTTTGTTATAGGCAGCATAAAGTCTCTGATGTAGTTCTGGAAAATCTCTGTATATGTTCTGCACTCAGAGCTAATAGCAGAACTCAGATCCTGAAAATCTGCCTCAGCTGCAGATCCTACACCTCATGAAAATTTTTCAGAGGAAAGTTTGCCTGAATAAGAAGTGAAGAAACGAGAATAAAAACCACTTCCTTTGCTGTTAACTATTATGATGTTAAGGAATTTAACATAAAAGGTGATTATATGTAATTTTGCTAAATGAAAAGGGAAAAAAAATCTACTTAAAAGAACCTAAAATGATCCTTTTTAAAATTTTCAAAATCTCTCCTTTAGGAAAACATTTTCTGTAGACCAAGTGTATTACATTAGATCAGCTTAGCTGTAATAAATCTTCATTATTTCTTCTACAAAAGGTAATCAAAACATGTTTTTATGCAAAAAACCAGATTTTCATTAGGGGAGTGTTGCATACAGCCCATAGAGTGGGTCTTATAGCTGAGCAAAATGAGTTCCCATTTTCTGTATATGTATGTACATATAATATATCAAAGAAATTCATAAAGAAGAAACCTGCATATCATGATTGTGGTTTCCTTCTTTTGTTAATGGAGCTGCAGTCTACCTACAATGGCTGCAGGTTATAGCCAAATTTAATCTTCGTAAAATATCGCTATCAAGTAAATATACTAAAATATAAAAACCTCATTCATCCCTCTCTCTGTTGAAAATATATGATTATTCAATGGCTTGATGCAAAAAAACCCCATAGCTGAATCTTAAGAATACGCTGGAAAGAGTAAATGAAATAGCAGCAGTAGGTTTACTTTTACAACTGAGAAAAATGTCACATGTATTAATGTCAGCAACTGGAATTTTACCTCATTAGGCAATTTCTGATCTAAGGCTCTGATGATTACTCTAAGCAGAAAAAATATGCTAATTATCCACTCTGAATGTAGAAGGAAAAAAGGTGTAAAATCTTCCTTTAGCCGTGTGACCATGTACTAATTGCATGTCATGTGTCAAAATAATGCAACCTACTTTGCCTAAAGCAATTAGACATACAGAACTCTATTAATGAAGCACTGTCTGTCACTAAAAGTGTTTTCAGAGCTATAGTTGAAGATTAAAATATTAACTTCTCAAATATTTATGATAGTTACTGACAGCATTTCAAAATGTTACTTTTAACAAAAGTATTTTATTCAGCTCCAGTTTTTAATTTGGATTTTATATTCAAAGACATTATTAACATATGGGAGTTGTGAAATTTCTATGATCTCCACTGAGACTCCTTTAGAGAGGGTACATTAGCTCCTTGAAGTTTACAGCACCTTTTTCTATTGTAATATAAACTCTTTCAGAACCAAAAAAATTGTTAAAATCTTGTCTTTTCTTCAAAAGTCATTAAAAAAAAAAAGAGGAGGAGGAGGTTCTTATTGTACTTTACCTATTTTCTCTGTGTCGAAGAAAATGGCCCTTCTTGTCAATATATCATTTGGTGCTCTCCTTCCTTTTAGGGTCATTGGTCATCTATGTTCATGAGCACAGACATTAACCTTTTGAATATCCTTATGCAGTAGGAAGGCAGGGATGTATGTTGCCAAGCTGTTTATCGAATCTATCAGACATGCTGAAGAGCAGACAACTGCATTAAAAAATGTAATGCCTGCTCTGTATTACCACTACTCACCCAGCAGCTTGGGAAAGGGTTTTGTACACTTCCTCCATGAGCAATACAAATCTACAGCTTTCTGAGTGCAGAAGAGGACTGCTTTTATTCAGCATCCCTAATTTACAAGAAAAAAAACCAAACCAAACCAAACCAAACTTATTCAGGCCCTTGTCCCAGTAAATCATAGCGGAATACTTGTATGCAAAGAAGTTCAATGGACAAGCCCTTAGTTTATGTACCATATGGAGACTGAGATGACTACTGTGATATTTGAGGATTTATAGGTTTACCAGGACTATGCAGGAATGATACCACTGTAATATTATGGAATTATTACCCTTTTTTTGTGCCAAAAATCAGCAAATAAAAAAGCCATGTTGTTAGCACTTCATCATTTTCTAGTACTATGGTGGTAAAAACTGACTGCTATTATGTATTAGTCCTGCCACTGCTTTTATGTTTGGTAAGGGTATTGCCTTGGTTTTGGAGCTATTACAGTCTATGGGAATCAATTACATGTACTTGAACTAAGAAGGATTTACTTGGTAACTGTAATGGCTCTGAAAGAGCCATTATGATCTGTCATGTCAAAAATGCACGTGCCCACAGTAGATACAAACAAAGCTGTGCGAAAAGTTTCCTACATAAAGGAAGCCATTTTTGTTAGCTTCCCTGACAAAACAAAATAAGCATTTGATGCTGAAGTACTTTCACAACTTTTCGTCAGAAATGAAAAGGAGTTCCTGCCATTCCTCTCTGTTGCGCTTTGGTGAAGAAAAGCTTGAGTGTTGCTTGAGAGGGAATCAGGGGAGACGTTATTGAAGAGCAAAGTTCAGTGAATCACAATGTTTGGGATAGATGCAACCAGTTTAAAGGGGGAAAAAAGTGAAATAATTTGACAGGAAGAGTTATTCAAGTAAAGGAAGGAATCATGATTTTGCTGTCTTTGTATACATAATTACACCAGTTTGGTAAGACTGAGCATAGAGGTTACACCTCGACAACTTTAGTCATGTCAGATGCATGTACAGAACATCAGAACATCTTGGATCCAGAGTGAAGAATAAATGAGAATAATCAGAATAAAGTTTCCTGTCTATGCTGTAGGATAGATGCAGTATGTAGTCTTAGTTTCTGCATTAGACAGATTGGTGGACCTTGCTGCAGCTCCCTCCATACTTGTTTATCCAGGTGAAAGGAAACCAAAGCACACTGAGGAACTACACTTATATTTCTATTTCTGACCTGGAGTGGAGAGGCAGCCAGGGAATAAAGGCACATGGCCACACCGAGCATACTGGCACAGTGGGGCCAATGTGGCTTACACAAGGTGTGGGATCCAGTCGTGCTGGGGTGAATGCCAAGAGTGCGTGGGGCCATCTTGCAGCCCAGAGTAACCCAGGTCAGTTGACCAACTGACCAGCTTGTGCCTAAGACAGTTACGGCAGGGGGGTTGATGCAAGTGCAACTATCACCTACACAGCTGAAAGAAAAGCTTGGGTAACAGCTGGATCAATGAGAACGAGGTCTTTATGGCACACTGCTCACTAAGCTATTCCTAGCCACATTATTAATTTCTGCCTGTAAAATGCCCTGCACAGACATTTATAAGATCAGATCTTATAAATGTAAATATATTCTTGCGGTAAAGTGTGAGCATTTTTAGTGTATGTTCTTCTAAACTAAACAAAAAGGTGGTAAAAATTGGTCTAGAAATCATGATGCCCACTGATGTATTTCCATTGTTGTCTAATACAGAACTTCATGATGTGGTTTTATTATTGATTTTTCATTGTCTTTTTTTCACATTTGTATATTGACTTACATAATTGTGCCAAAGTTGATTGAAGCACTTTCCCAAAATTAATATTGGTAAGGTATGGGGTGAAGAATAGTCTACAGTGGTATAGCTGTGTGGTATGCAAGTTGCTTGTTTGTTTATTGGTCTAATTTTCAGTTACTGAGGAGTGCTCTTTAGAATGCAGTGAAAACCTTTCAATCCCAAACGAGCATGTCCAAAAAAAGAAACAGAGATTTTACTTTTAGCTCATCTTCAGATTCACAAGGGACAATAAGGGAGATTCATTAGGCCATTTGTTACTGTCATCTGCCATGATTCAAAATGAAATACTAAATGTTTCATGGATGCAGAAAAAGAGCAGTGTTTGTCTTTGTGTTGGCTATGCAAAGACTCTATGGCTTTCAGCCTCCATACAAGAGGTCTGATGGATGAAAGGGGGAAGGGTGGTGCCATCTGAATGATGATGGGCTAATATCATCATCCTCTTGTCAGCTGTAATAGGCTTTTCCTCACAGAAATAATTCATAAAACCGCTACATTATATTCTATCCCTGACAGGCCCTATCTATCCTGCAACCCAGCAGGCTCACAACTAATAAGAAAATATGTGGTTCAGGAGCCCTGAAAAATTAAACAGGTAGTTTATGAACAATTTGTTTCATGGGGATGTTTATTATGTTTATTAAATATTGAGCCTTTAATGTTTTCCCAGTACAGATGATATCATAAAAATGCTGACTTAAGCCTCAGTTGTGTTCTTAGAAAGTGGAATTTTATAGCTTTTGTAGTACCCAGTAAATAACTAAATTGCTGTGGTTTATATGTATACACAGAATAGAATTTATAGGGAGTTAGTATACTTTTATTGTGCATATGCAGTGTATTTAATATATTCATAATAGACACGTGCAAAATACCAAATTATTGATCATGTTCTTTGGTTTAAATGCAGTTTTGAGAAGACCAGTATTTCAGAGCCTTGAGTAGGGAAGGTCAGGCTTTTGTTTTATTGATTGTATCAAAGGTACAATCAGAACCAACAGAACTTGGTGTTTGAAGTGTCAAGGCAAAAATCTGTGTGGGGTCTAAAATATAGGCAGGCATACCGACTTGTAAGTATAATTTTTGTAGAAAGTCTTTAGATGTATTCTTATTAAAGAAGAACCAGGATAAAATGGCTTGAGCTATTGACTAACACCAATAAGCTAGCATGCCTTTCCGTAAAACAAGTGAGGGGTGCCAGAGTTTGTTATCCACAAATAGGGCAGGTTTCCAATTGCCAGACAGAGTGTAGGATTGGGTTCTGGAAAAGACCTGGATTGCAAGGGGGAAGTATAATGTGCAACCAAACTCTTTCTATGTCCATACCTTTATATTCCGACTCCTTCCTCGGAGTTTATTGAATAATTGATGACTCTGCAGCAGGGTATGAAAACTGGCAAGTAGAAAACTTCCATTCTTAATGAATTTGTAATAATAAATAATGCTTATGATATTAAAAAGCTGTATTCCACAGACATATTACAAAAAGCATGTGCATGACATGATTTACAAAAAAAAAATTTACAGATCTTTCATTAAGCCTTTCAGGAATGATGAAATCATACGAGCTGTGCTCGTATGCTTCTATTCCTGGTGAGAAGGTAGACTCTGCAATAAAGACTAAGATCACTGAGCACACAGACAGAAACTGTCTAGAGGCAGCATGACTTCTACAACAGGAAATACTGCCTCTCTAACCTGCTGGAGTCCTGTCAGTAAGCACATGGATTAAGAGGATACAGGAGGCGTAAAATATTTGGATTTTCTAAAAGCCTTTGACAGGGTTAGTAAAGAAACGCAGTCACCACAGCTGTTGAGAGAGTGTCTTTTATGGATTGAAAACTGGTTAAAGAATAGCAAGCAAAGAGTAGAGCTTTTTAGTTGTTTTACAGAATGGATATTTCATTTTCAGCAGTGAGGTCCCTGAGGGATAGACACTGACACCAGTTTTATTAAACATTTTCATCAAGGGCCTGGAGAAGAGAGTGTGCAGTGTAATCTCCAAATCTGAGGATAATATGAAGCTATTCTGTGTGGTCAGAAGTCATTGCCAACTGGCTGAAGGAACTTCAGAGCTGAGAAGGAAGGTGGCGAAACTGAGCAGAGAAGTAATATGTCAAATGAACTCCAGTGTAGAAAAGTTAAGGCAATACATTGGTGAAGAATAATCTGAGCTATGCTTCATGATGCTGAATTCAGAATTACCATCCAGCAATCAGGAAAAGTATCTTGGAGTCATCCCCGGCAAGTCTCAGAGGTCACAAGCTCAATGTGCAGTATCAAGCAAAATCAACAAAATGCAGGACATCATCAGAAAAGGTTTTTCAGACAAGACAGAGCACATTACTTTGCTGCTGTATAAAAATGTGTGCCCACTATTTTGATGCTGTGTGCAGTTCTTGTCTCTGTCTCACGAAATGTTGTGAAATTGAAGAAGGAACATAGGAGGCAATTAAAATAATCAAGCAGATGGATCAACTGTTTATAAGGAGGCTAAGAAGCCTGGAATTGGAGAGATCTGGGGAGAATTGTGGTTTATTACCAAGTGGATAATCTGGTTATGGAACTGGTAAACAAGTTCCACACAATATGAGAGCAAGAACCAGTCACTACATTCTGTAGGAGTCATCTAACAAACAAACAAAACAAAGTACTTCTTTGTGCAGAGTCTAGATCACTTTAGAGACTTACTTCCACAGAAGGCTGTGGAGGACAGATGTTATGAACAGGTTCAGAAACGAATTAGAAAAGCAATAGGTCCATGAATGACTCTTACAAAGACTAGGCAGGCATCTGCCTTCTGATATCCCTTAATGCAGCAGTTCTGCTTACTGGGAGAGTGTGAGGGGAATTGAGTGTAGAAAGCTGTGGGCTTGTGTGTTGTCCATAATGTCTCCTGAAGTACTGTCAGAGACAGAATACTGGGGTATTATGATCATGGGTCTTTTAATATTTTTAACATGTTTTGATTTTATTCATGTCTAATTTGCTTCTCATTTACCCAAGTTTTACATTTGTCTAGTTACAAAGACTTTAGTTTTTACTCTTCTGCTTTGGATCAGAGTACATAAAAGAATGCTGGACATAAGGTCTGCTCTCCTCTTTTGTATACACACAGTTTTAGAAGTTGGACTCGTATCCATACATGCAGAACACAAAACTGGAAAATTCAAGTAAAGAAAAACATGTCAGAATAAAGAGAGTAAAACCTTAACTTGATGGCTTAAGCTTAAAAAATCACTTTACTTTTTAAAAATCCTTGCATTTTCTTTCACTTTCCACTGAAAAATGTTTGTTGTTTGCTTTTACAAAGGCTTGGCACACACACTACTTCTTTTGAACTTCAAGTGTAAACAATAAAAGCTTTTTCTGGCTGCCACCCGCCCTCCTCCTCAAATATCTTTCATTTTTTCCCTAATGGAGATGGAAAAAAATCTCTTGTTATATGAGATCTTTATGATGAACTTTTCAAGCAGAAAAAAAAGAATAAAAATGTAATTTATTATTAACTGTGAACCACATGGCTACCTTGCTGTCTCTGGGTCACATAAACTCATTTCTATAACAACCCAGACCAGACATAATCCAGTTATAGTTGCAGGCTCTTCAGCTATATGTCCTCTTCCAAAACAAAATCATTTACTGTATCAATTGAAGGGGCATGAGGTTTATAAGGCACATTTGGGATACTACTTCCAGTCTCCCTTTCACCCCACTTTTTTTTGAAATTTACCTACTGTTAAAATTTGATGAAACCTGAATTGGTCCCTGTCTGATGGCAAGCCACTTTTGCAAAGCAATGTCTCCCTGCTGATTGAAGGAGGCTGTGTTTGGCAGCAGGGCCACTGTGGACAGGCGCCGTACATCTTACCCGTGAGGCCAGTGGTGCAAACCGTGACGTCCGCTGTCCATCCCTGTGACCTATGGACAGTTTGTGTGCCGAGCCCCATGGTCATTGTCCAGCAGAGGAGGTGGCTCCAGGGCACCGACTGCAGGAGCACGTGCTGCTCCTCTTGTGTACATGCAGAAACATATGCCTTATTATATGTCACACATGGGGCGTGATCTGATGTGCTCTGGTGTACTTGGAGGCTGGTAGTGTGCTGTGTCACTGAGTTAAAGAAATACCACTCTCACTGGCAGGCAGTTGGAAGCAATTACCAATGGATGGCATGTACAGCTGTTGCTTATGTATGGAAACAGAAGAGAAATTAGATTTAATTGGTTTAACATAATGAAGAAAGTGGCATTTATTTTATTACAGCTTTTGTAAGCTGAGATACTTGAATTCCATTTTCATAATTTTTTGTAAATAGTTGGGCAAAATTCTCTTGACAGATGAAAAAATCCCAGAGGAACAAAAATTGAGGATGTTCAACTGCCTCATTAGAAATTTGCAGGATCAGAGGAGGAACATACATATTAGACTAATGAATGATTAAATTAAATATTTTGCTACGTATCCATATTGCTGCAATTTGGGCTAACTTCCAAATATACAACAGACAGTAGCTGTCATATTTTTTTTGAAGAAATTCAAAGTCCAGATTTCAATATGAAGAGCTGGTGTCATTTACTAAATCATGGTGAATAGATATTTTTATTGTTTATATTAGACCTACTGACATGAATAGTAGTGAAGATAGTGAAGAGAAAAACAATTATATCTGCATGTGAAATGTAAACATATTTTATAAGTACAAACCAAATTCTATTACAACATATCTATAAAGTTTGATCTTAACAGCTCATATTTGACTGGATTCTGCTCCCACTGTTCTTGAAGTAACTATAAGGTTAAATGCATCTATTTCCTTAGCTCAGGCTATCATAAAAAAGACAAAATTTTAGTTCCATGTGACCCTAACATTTAGCGCATTAACATTTTTGAAAATACTCCTTGTTAAGAGGTGCTGTCTGTGTACAAATTATTGATATGGTACTGCAGCTATTAAGCCTTATAAATAAACACATTTCTACATTACTGTCAATTTAATGCTCACTTTCTAATTATTTAATGTGAATAAATGCAATATAATCTGCATTCATGCTGTCTTCTTTTTGAAGACATTTGTAGACCTGTAAAAATTACTGCAAACTAATGTTGGTGATGTAATGCTAAGTTTATTTTTCACATTCACAGTTAAAGAAAAAAATCTAGGTATATATTGTGTAGCTGCATGCTGTGCTGTTTGCTGGGGGACTGGTGTTGAAACTCTGGGGGAAAAATAGTTTAAAAGTATTCTGAATACAAACATTTCCCTCTTGATTAAAGAGACCAGTTGTATTTTACCTTCAAATTATATCACCTCTCATAATGCCAAACATTTAGAAATTTTTTTCTATTTATTAAGAAAAGCATCTTATCTCCCTTCCCTGCCTATCTTGTGTCCTGCACATGATAGGGAAGTTGGAGTTAGATGATCTTTAAGGTTGCTTCCAATAAAAATAACTGTGATTCTATGATTCTCATAAATTATTATAATGAGACCTCATGGACCTGTCAGGCTGAACATAGCCTGTCTACAAATGTTGTAAGAAATTTTTAAAATTTGGAATGCCAATGTGTGTTTCAAAGAAAACAGAGGAGAGGAGAGGAAAGGAGAGGAGAGGAGAGGAAGCTGTTTAGCTGCTTCAGGCTCTGGGTTTCATTTCTTTAATTAAGTTTTTTTAAAATTTCTGTAGACATTTCTCATAGGGGCAAACATACCCCTCTTAATTCAGGGGAAGGGAGAAAATCAAATCTAGATATGAAGCTCAGTGATTTGCTTTATCTCAAAAATAGTCCTTGAACAGAAATCCTGAACATCTGGAAAAGACCAGAACCAGACTGTTCTTTTCATAGTGGCTAAAATTGTTCAGGTAGTTCAGTCCACTACCTGGTGAGACAGAGAAATATCAGCTGCTGGATATACCAATATAGAATTCAAAAGGGTCTAAAGTGCAGAGCAAATATTTCAGAGCGGAAAATGGTCTCAGGCAGATGCTGTAAATGATTTACCGAATCACAAAGAAAGGTAAAATTTTAATAAAAGCCCAAGTTCTGCACTCATATACCCAGTATTTGATCAGTTGATTTTGGCAGCTTTTTCAAATTACTTGTGTTGAGAGACAAGTATACTCTGTAAAGTAAAAGTGACTCCTGCATGAGAAACTGTACAGTATACAGAAAGTTTGCATAAACAAAATTAATGTAGGATTGCTTACTAAAACCATAAACCGATGACAGATATTTTCACTGCGAGCATTTCTGTATATCAGTGTTGTGAAAAAACATACTATCCTATGCTACTAATTCGCTTTATTTACCTTTTTAAGAAAAGTCTCAGATGCACTTAGTAAAAGCAGCATGTACCTGTCTGTCAGCAGAGCAGCCTTTAGTGTTTATTCACCTCCTGTTCTGCAGAACACATGCCTGGAGCAGCTGGCAGATGCATTCAGGGAAACAACTGGTCCCTGTCAACACCACCCAACCTTCTGAGGCCAAGCAGGCACTTAAAAAGTCACAAATAAAGACCAGTGTTTTGTTTTGCCAATAGCCTGGTGTGTTTTCCCCTCCTCTTTTGTTCAGAATGTGCAACACCATCAAAAGGACCTGATTAGAACAAAGGAACAGGGATGACTGTAACAATTATGATAGAAATGAAAATGCATAATAAAAAACAAACCCCAAAATCAGGAAAATAATGCCAGGTGAAGATGAATACACATCCGCTGGGAACAATTACATAGCAGATGCATCCAAAAATTCATTATCAACGTATAATTTGACATGTTCCTAGTAATGTTATTCATTGCATTTACAAATAATTCATCACAGGTGTTGTGAACTAAAATGGTATACAAGATCCTTATGTTATTCACTAGGACAAGAGGAAATGTCCACTTTGTAATCGCACATTGCATTCAATTTTATCAAAAGGTTTTGTCTTTTGTTGTGTAAATCCTTCTGCCATGCTTGATAAATCAGATATAGCGAAACTGCTTTCTTTCCAAAACATATTTATTCTCACCAAAGAAGTGGTGAATATACTAATTTTTCACTTTTTCTATTTTTCTCCTTTTCCTCAAAACCAAAGTACCTGATTTTGCAAGCTCTGTTTTATATTGTTAGTTTCACTGATTTCAGTTACTTCTGGTGTACTTCTAATGTTGCAGATCTTGTTCCTTTGAGCTCCTTTTTAATAATCAGATCTTCTAGCAGAGGCAAGTCCTGTTCATTCAAGTGTAGCACTATTATTTTAAATAGAAAGATATATGCATGAATGAGTGGAGCAGGGATTGATACAGGATTTTTTTTCTTTAACTTGGCTCAAGGCAAAACTCTTATTTAAACTTTTTATTTATTGTTTCAGGATTAACTCTGCAATGAAG
>WEIT01000051.1:0-11247 GCA_013389985.1 Dryoscopus gambensis
AAACTGTCAGAAGTAAGTACACTTAGGAATGAATAGGTCCAAAACATATATTATTTAACTGAGAGCTATTTAATTGTTTATATCATATTTCATAAATACTTTAGAGGAATGTGTTACACTTAAGTAGTTCTGCCGCTTTCTGTATAAGCTTAACTAAAGTTCAAGGGAATTTTTTCTCTTTAAGAATTAAAGTATTGGGTCCTATTCGAACCGTTGTAGGATTTTATAAAATATCTGAGGGCAGTGAGACATATTTCTTTACAAAGAAAAGCAAAACATTAGAAAATACTGATACGTGTAAATGAAAATGCAATATATCTGGTTTGTTTCTGCAAGCTTTATTCACATAAATATCTATATACACTTTCTGATTTCAACAGGCTCTCTTGTAGAAGGATGTATTTCTCAATATAAACAGCTCTTATGTACCAGTGGATGGCAGCCACTGAGACACCACACAGGCCATGATGTGTGTTATGCACATATCAAAAGAAACCCAAAAAATGGTTTTCACTGCATCTTTTGCAGTCTCATTCAAACTGAGTTGATGATAAGTATCAAACATTCTCTACCCATTTTCCACTCTTGGAAGCAATGGAAGAAAAAGTTGTTAAACCACAGCACAATTATATATATTTGTTTTTGAAAAAAAGAAAGGGAAAAGTTAACAGCAAATACAGCAAGGACAAGACAAGGCATTGTGGTGGGTAATTTGGCACTAAGGATACAAATAATGTAAAAGTCAGATCTATTCGTTTCGGAATAATCTGCAAAGGCAAGCAGTGGAACTGCTAGTAGATAAGCCAATTTAAAAAAGATAGGAGGAAACATCTTACAATCTGTTCTAGTTAATAGCCACAGACTAGTGGGGAAAGATTAGCTGTCTTCCAGGGTATTTGCCCATCTTCATTTTCCATAATATAATTTACACTAAGGAAAAAGTTTTCTACAAGCACAGGATATTGATACCAGATCATTAATTGAATGTGTCACATTTCCAAGTAAAATATTTCTGTGCAACAGTAAGATAAAAAAATATATTTACATCCATCTCCTCAGAAAATATTCATCTGAGGAAAATATTCTGTAACCCATAGAATATGTGTTTTTGTGCATGTGTGCAGGTGTGTTTATATGCATATATAAAATGTTATTCCACACAAAGGTCTCATTTTTAAGCAATGTAGCTCAGCGTCTGAAACTATTCTAATAAGGGCTCCAAAAACAATACCTATAATGAGAATCTATAGTTTCAAAAGCCACCATAGCTGTTTCTTTTTCTTGTTTCAACTTATATTTTTCTTTGCCTTTGAAATTAGTCTCAGTGATACCAGTACAAAATAAAACTCAGCTCTAAAATTTGTCAAAGAGCTTATTTATACCTACCCATTCCTATGCAAGTCTAGCCTGGCGCTGCTATTAATGCCATTTGACAGTAACTATTTTTTCTCTTGTTATCAGTTCTTTTGTCTATATCTATCATCATTACCTGAACAGCTTTAAAAATGCTAAACAGCTATTGGAAACAATTACTTTTTCTTCCCTATATAATTTAACTTTCTGGCAATTCATAGGTCAGATGATCAGTGGAATTTGCACTGCTTTCTTTATTGCTCTGTTTAGAAGTGTTATAAAGATCAGAAGACAAGTCCTTTAGANACAAGTCCTTTAGAAGGATTTATTTTCACTGTGTATCTGTTGGTGGTTTACTGATAAGGATTTACATGTGCTGCTCTAGTAAAACAGCAATATGGATGCTGTCTGTGCTGAAAACTGGAAGCTGTGGTGTTTGCATGGATGGCTTGATGTTGTCAAGGCAGCTGTGGCTTCCTTTGAGTCACCTTCCTCTGTTCTTGCATTTATACAAAAAATATAAGCATCAACGCCTTAACACAAATATTACGTCTTGAAATGTCATCCTCTGCTTCAAGTAAGTTCTACTAAAGACATCTAAGGAATCCATTCATGTTAAATATTTACCTGCCTCTTACATTCTTTTGTCAGAGAGCTTTAAATGAAAAAAACAAGTAGGACAACTCTACAGAATATTACTGTCAACAGTCAGAAGTTCTATTACACAAGAGTTCTAGGAAATTCAGATTAATTTTTGCTTAATCACCTTAATTTGTCTTTCAACACAACCCAGTTTGGGCTTTTAGTCACAGAACTCAACACACTAAATTTCAGATCAAGCTGCAAACTCTATGCAGATACAGGCAATTTTTCTTGCCCAGTGAGCCTTTTTCTGGAGAAAAAAAAAAAAAAGGAATAGAATGATATGTGTTTAGAGAATAGTGTAGCAAAACATGCAATGGATGGACTCAACATATGTAGTGAATCAATTTCAAATGTGCTCTAGTGTCTCCAGCCAAAAGACCATAGCAGCCAAAGAAGATAGAATGAACACTGTGCAGAAGGTAACACTGTAAATTGCTCAGTGACATTTCACTTATTTATACTTGTGTAGAATTTTGTCCTTGATGCACCCTATTGCTGTTTTTGATTTATTTATACAGTCTGCTGATTTAAATTACAGAAGGAATTTCCAGTGTTAGGAAGAAGAAGATATGATGCCTACTATTTAAATCCAAAATATTTTTGATTTATAAAACAATTTTAAGCTAAATTTTAAAATATGCATCCAAACCTACTAGTAATGTTTGCAGCCCTTTCTTTCATGACTGCAATGAGCTGTAATGGTGTTCTACTAACAGTATAATTTTCAGCTCAGATGGTACAGATCCTCGTATTTAGACTGAAGATCGCATGTTCAGTCTCCACAGTATTTGGCCTTCCCTTACACATTAATCTTGTGTAATAAGTGACAGAAGCCTTCAAAACATATTAACACAGGTGGACCTTTGGTGCTTATTTGCAGCCCTGTGGAATAAGTGTGCTTCAGGCTGTTTGTACAGGTCCAGTAGCAGGGTTAGAGCTTGGGAGTGATAAGGTTACCTAAACCGTAGCACAACTAAAGAAAGTCCAGCCATCCAAGAAAATCAAGGTTGATTTCTACATGTCACATTTGAAAACTAAGTATGTGTATTGCCTGAGGAATGCATTTGAAACAGCCAAGCCTGGTAGGAAAGAATGTTTTCAGAGCACTGTTTCAACAGGAGTATTTCTACTGGGAATAAATAAACTGCTGAACGTGCCTCATTTTTTAATGCCCCACAGATGTAAACTGTATTTGATTCTATTGTCTATAATTTAATTTAATGCTTGGAATGTTGCAGCAATATACAGTAACTGATATGCCCTTTGATTGAGAAACAGCTAGACCAAAAAAGTTGATATTATTTTCCTGCTCTATAGAGCCTTCTAATTATAAAGAAAAGGTTCATTTTAGCACGCATTTCTATTATCCAATCTTTATTAGAAATGACATACAGAACTGAGAGCATGACAATGGCTGCTTTACATCTTATTAATTGGAAAGCTATTCTGCTGTAGTTGAATGGGATTTTTCTTTGTGCTGTTGATTGTGAGCAATATCTCATAATAGTGGTTCAATAGAAGGATTGGCTGACTAGCACCATCATCTGTACTGTGAAATTCTTTTGTTTTTCTCCATTGTTTTCTACATATCTTTATCTCCATTCCCGCTAAATACCTCTAATTTAGTATTAACTTAGTATTCCATACAAGAAAGATGCAAAGGAGTGAAGAAATAGTCAAAAGTACTTTTCACTTTGAAGTATTTATAGTCAGAGAACTAACAAATATTTGTATTAATGCATGGCACTACATTGTGACTCAGGGTATAACAGAATTTTAATGTTTTACTTCATATTATTTCAACAATTTTCTAATACATATAGATTAGAAAACCAGTTTATATTGATGTGTCAATACTTTGGTTTTGTTTCAAATAAGATTATCTCTGTTATTTCGCAGTTGTTCTTCAGACACCAGCCAGATACAGGGTATCTACATTTTAACTTTTAGAAGGGTCTAGTGGAATATTTATAATGCAAAAGTTCTTTAAATAAACAAGAACTGCATTTAAATGTATTTTTTAACTGGCTATATATATATATATCTTTTTTTAACAACTGGAGCATGGTCGCAAACTGTTAAAACACCTGAAGGATATCTTAATTTTTCCATAAAACTAGACCTTGACTATCTAGGTTAGCTAGTGCTTAGTTATGCTCTCTATTAGATTTTGTTCTTTTCATGAATTAATTTTGACATAAGCAACAGACCTTCTAAAATTATGATTAGTTATGTGCAAAGTTTGCTTCTGACAGAAGCAACTGCTATATGAGACTGCATACACCTGGAAGCTGGTTGAAAGAAAATACATTTAATGGTTGTTTTTACCATTGATAGAAAGTGTAAAAAGTGGTATTTAAGTTTTTTTCGGGTTTATCACTTTTTAAAATGGTACATAGGTGAAAAAACTCATCTATACACATGACATGGTTTTTAGCACAAATCAGCTAATAAGAAATCCATTTCAAGGTCTAGGATTTGTATCAGTTTAATACTGTAATAATATATTATAAAGAAGGAAAGATTGTGGTGCTAGAGTGCTTATTTATTTGCACATGAATAAAAATCAATAGAAATAGAATACTGATCATCTATTAGCATTATAAAATAATCTACTTCCTTTTGAAGAATTGGAGATTGTTGAAAGCTGAATCACTTGCTGATAAGAATACCTTCCAAATATAAATATTTGCATTCCTTGGTGGATATTCTTCTCCAGGTGAATGAGGAGCACTTTGCTTTGGCTTTATGCCTAACTACACACCTTTAATGTGTGACTATCTTGAAACTCTTGTACAGCAAGAGGTATCTAGAGGTTAAGTGTGGCATGTTAAGGGGAGACCATTATCAATTAAAAAAGCAGTAATGGCATTAAAATATGCACTGCCATAGTCTCGGTAAGGTCTCCTTGCTGTTATTGTCAGCAGGAACTTATTGGGGCTTTCTTGGTTCTGTGTGCTCAGGGAATGATATAGTTGCTAAAGGTGTGGACAGTGGCTACTCAGCTGCATTTCAGAGTAGGAAAAACCCAGCAATTTAAAACTGTTCTTCACATTATGGCACTTCAACCTGTATTTGTGAGAGTAGCAGGTTTTACTTTCAGGACTACTAAGAATCTCCAGTTCTGTGGTGGCTTACTTGAGGAAAGAGGATTAAAAAAGCCAAGAGGTGTATTTGGTAATCTTTATTTATGCCAAATTAAATAGCAGAAATATGTTTAAATGAACACAAGCAGCATTGCCTTGAAAATCAATTAATTATAAAAAACAACAGGGTTGCTGTGCTTGATAATTACACAGGCCTACACTCTGCTCAGCACAGAAGAATGTGACATTTAGACTTTGTGAGCTAAAAAACTCTGCAAAGTATTCCAGCTTATTTAAAAGTCTCTCTTGAAAATGGAAACTGATCCCACAGTTGGCAGGTTACTTGCCAGGTATTTTATTCACCTACAAGTTCAAAAGATATGAGCCTCTGAGCTTCATGGCAGGTAGAGGGAAGTTGCCTTTAAAAAAGCGAGAGGAAAAACGCAAGGAGAAGACTGAGACTAAAACTTTTATAATCTCAAAAAGAACATGCGTTGACTACTGGGAAAGCATCAATTATTAGTGATGTGAGCAATAATTGCTATTACTAATGAGCACCCTCACTTATAGATATGATGACATGTTTTAAGAGACAGATTCGGGGGCAGATATTTAATGAGCTCTCCTTATAGTTATAAATACTTTGTTGCTCCCCCACAACACAGAAGGGCTTAATGTCTTTTCTCATGAAACTTAAAAGTTAATTTTCTTACTCTTTCTGTAAAGATCTCTTCTTTACCTCTGAGTTACTTGGTGAGCTGTATTAATTTTGTCATTAAAGTTCTATAACATATTTTGAAAAATTCTTAGTCCTTCTTCTTTCACAATACACCACACAGCAGATTCAGTGTCTCAATGTCCAGGTGGAGACCAGTGATGAGTGTCGTTCCTCCAGGGCTAGCGCTGGGACTGGCAGGGTTTAACACGTTTACCAGCAACATGGCCAGTGGGATTGAGTGCACCCTCAGCAAGTTTGCTGACAACACCGATCTGAGTGGTGTGGTTGACACACTGGAGGGAACAGATGTTATCCAGAGGGACCTTGACAGGTCTGAGAGGTGGGACTGTGCAAACTCATCAAGTTCAACATGGCCAAGTGCAAGGTGTTGCACCATGGGTCAGGGCAGTACCAAGCACAAGGACAGGCTGGGTGGAGAATGGTTTGACAGCAGCCCTGGAGAGAAGGACTTGGGGAATTTGGTGCATGCGAAGCTTGCCATGACCTGACAATGTGCGCTCACAGCCCAGAAAGCCAATCCTATCCTGTGCTGCATCCAAAGCAACATAGGCAGCAGGTTTATGGGGGTGATTCAGCCCCTCTACTACACTCTCATGATGCCCCACCTGCAGCGCTGCATCCAGCTCTGGGGCCCCCAACAGTAGAAAGACATGTTGGAGCAAGTCCAGAGGAATCCATGAAGATGATCAGAGGACTGGAGCATCTCTCCTTTCCATTGAAATGAAGTGAAATAATGGTTTAAAGATGACCATTTTTCTTCTGGTTAAGTGGATACTCACTGTACTTTAACTGATTTATTTTCACTCATTTTGTTTTCTGGCATATACTCATGCCATATACTCTATCTCTGGACACTGACGGTGTTTGTCAAATACAAGTGTAGGGTTCCATCACTGCTGGTGTTTGTCATTATTTATTTTTTCCCTTGCACAAACACTGTTAGTGCTTGTGTGTCAGCTCAAACGCAAATTGTTTTCATTACATGTGCAATGGAAAATAGACCATCAATGTCTTTTTCAGTTCAAATATCTTGCTAACATCACACTCCATATAAGCTGTAGAATGAAAAATAGTTTTGCCAAGAGAGATGAAAACTGAGCGTGTGGTGGAGAAACCAAATATTACGGCAAGAGTGTTTAGTGGAAACACTGTCTGGAAAGTGATGTCTTTTTGGTGGGTAAGTGACAAAAAAGGTGACTAACTGGAAAGATGATTAATCCCCTTTTGTACATAAATGTAAGAAAAATTCTCGTAAAAGAAGCAACTATTTAAAAATGTCAAGTGGGAGATACTATGAATGCACGGATTAATCAAACTAGGCTGTATGCCATTAATCATATATCTCGAAATGGAATAAAAAGAGCTTTGCTTTATAACTTTTTATGCACTGTTGATGAACTTTATGTATTTTTGTGAAGTAGCCAAACTGTCAGCTTGACAAATGTTTTCACGTGATGAAAAACCTCAAGCGGTGTTATTTCCCTTGTGTGCTGCTGACTGCAGGAAACTATAGCATAAAAAATTCAGTGTCTGATCTCAAGGATGACTTTGATTGTCTTGGCAACAAATTTTATGATATTTAACAAAAATTCGTGGAGGAAAATCACTCTGAATAGTGTCTTCGCTATCCTACATTCCATTCAATTATGAAAAATAAATGAATAAACCAAGGAATATATTTTAAAGACTGAATTAAAAATTTATTTGTACTAAAAAAGTGAGCAACTGTGTATTAGCAGATTTATGAATATAACTAGTGAATTATATTCATACTTGTCAGCATTATCTAAATTGCATTCAGCCACTTTTATCCCCAAATAAGATAGCAAATAACATTAACACCAAAAAGCTGCAGCTGATGCAACTACAACACAACTTGGAAGGTGTGCAGCTGCAACCACCTCTTCTTTTGAAAAGTAGCAATGCTGTAATAGGCCCTGCTAGTGTGAAAGAATATGGTTTTCTTGGCTGCAGAAGTGTTACTAAATAAAACCATTTTATGTCTCAGAGGCCACATGGCATACATCCACAAAGCTAAAATGTTCCACTGTCTTCCTCTCCAAGCAATATAACATCATCCAGCCCCCCTATGCAGAATGCTTCTTGTATTGTTTCCTGAACCATGCCCAAATATTATTTGGAGGAGTAGTATTTTTCGAAGTTGTCAAGAAGAACATCAAAAATTTAAATACTAAGAATAATCACAGGTCTAAGAATAATCACACTACATCCGTAGTGTTTGTGCTCTGGATTTACCTTTTAAAATGATACGTAACCTTTTTTAAATCTACCTTGCTGGGTTTGTTTTCATTTGGGTAATTTTTTTGTTTTATTGCATGTCTATTCTGTTCCAGAATGTATTAATTATTATTTAACTGATATATTAAACCAGAGTTGGGAGAACTGAGAAGAATTTCTGTTGTACCAGACATCTCACATGTTTAAAATAAAGGCTCAGTTCTTTGCCTTTGAGTCAGACAAAACAGTAGGGAAATACTCCTGTGCTGCCTCATAGCCAAGGGGCACTAAAGAGCGTAAGTCATGTCACCACAGTAATGCTAACGAGCAGTGGTAACTTCAGTTACCATCAACAACAGCTTAAGTAAAGCATATCTGTAATCTGTTAATTAAAATCTAGTTAAGAAGCTGCTTTGACATACTTAGGTTTACAACATAGCTGAATAATAATAATAATCTTGTTTAATTGAAGAAGCATTTGAGTACGGAACACAAAGTTAAGACATTTCATTCATCTGAAATAATCCAAATGTCATTATAGGGATATATCCAGCCCCCAGGAAATCTGTACCGTGGGAAAGGTTCTAGGATCTAAGACACCAGTCTATTTCACAGTGATGATATGTGAAATAATTGTTTCAAATTATGGAAATTGCAATCACATTGAAGACAGTGACAGGTCACTTTTCCCCAGCATGGTCTCCTCATCAGATAAACACATGTTCTACAGTAGATACATATTGATAAATCATATATGCTGTGCTTAGGAACAAATTCTACTCCCTAGGGAAAACAGTGAAGTTGCATGAGCAGTATGTTACTTTTTATAAGTAACTTAGCAACTGCAACTTGTTCACTTGTTCTAGTGCCAAAACCGGAAACTGAGGGTTGTAGTCAGAATTTTGCTTCAATGCTTTTTTCTTTCTATCATATCCAGAACTGTAAGTGTTATGTACTCCTGATGTGGGGAATCCTGCTTAGAGTAGAGCTTCAACTACACTACTCAGCATAGGCAGGGAGCTGTCAACTATGTCTCCTTAAGGAGTAATCTACAGATGTTTGCTGTGATTATAAATACATTATTTAGAATTTCACTCTTTCCTTTTTCTAATGCATATATATTAATATAATCTATATTATAAACCCTAATAGTATAACTCTGCCAGCTCCTTACTCAACTAAAGCATGAAAGAGTTTCATTTTCATACGCCTCTACTAACCTTTGGCTTCTCACTTAAACTGTGTGATAAATCACCATCTTGTTCTCAAAAGCCAGCTTTTCTCATTTAAGAGATGAATAATAAGCTTTAGTGCACTACAGGATCAACCTTCCCGTGCCAATATTTCCTCACTCATATTTTGCTGTAGGCATAGTGCTACATTTTCCACGCTATAATGTAGACATGCTGAATTGCACAATCCAAAATTAAACAGTCTAAACTACAAAACCACATCAAAGTAACACAGAGGAGTTAATTAGCCCCACAACAGGATTACAGATATGTTTTCCGCTGCCTCAAGTCCATTTAGATTATTATTTCAAAATATTTTTCTGATACTGAAAAGAGAATGCAAGATTAATTCTAAATTATATAATTTGCTAATAGTGACTGGAAATTTTCAGGTGACCCTGACAAAAATCTGATGCCTCTGGAATTATGAATAATTCTAATAATGACCAGGTGACATAGTACATGCGTTGCCCCACTCAGAGTCTTCTGATATATAATACACATCTAGAAGAATGAAAATGGATTATCATTTGTGAATAAGATTGTCACTAGCATTAAAAACTCATAGCTAATTCAATCGGTACATTCAGTTGTATAAGTAAAACAATCAGTTCTATAGATTGCTGAAAGCACATAATCCTTTTAATGTGCTTCCACTTTATGATGTGAATATTATTTTAAATAATATTGTATATTTATCTTCATATTCACTGGCTGATAGTATTTGAGACTATAAAATCTTCCTCAGCTCTGTTGTGATACATTTAATTTTCTCTTCTTTTTTCTTTACCAAACACTTTTTTATCTATGTAGAAGTTAAATACATATATTTGTATATTCGTTAAATACATATATTGACAAAGCATATTAATATAGCATTTATGATATTTTTAAATGCTGAATTTAATTTTTTTTATTTTTTTCATTGTTCAACATTCTTGGATTAGAACTTTATAAAATAAGTATAATTAAACAACTAAAACTATCTCCATGTGTTTCAACAGTACATTGCCCATACGTTTGTTAGAAGGCTGAAAAATTGTTATTCCTTCCAGGTAGAGCTATAAATAATCTAGAAACCTTGAATTGTGTTTCTCTCATTTACTTTAACATGTCTGAAGATCATTCTTCCAGGAAAAAAAATATGAATGAAACTAATTACAAAAACACAATATTAAGAATGTAAATGAGGTAATATTCTGTAGAGGTCTGAAGTTTACTTTTTCTTATCTTCGTTTACCCTTCACTGTATTAAAATTTTTTGCCTTGTTTGAAGCACAAAGGAAACAAAAATACAGCTCTAAGGTTGCTAGATATTTTCCCTTACACTAATATTTTCCCTTGAGAATGCATTCAAGCAATTCCATGAAGTAGAAGAGAAATTGTAGATATCTAGGACAGTGTATGTTAAGAAATTTAAAACGTATTACACTTAAAACCAGGTAAAATATACAGGAGAATTCTCTCTAGAAGCCAAGGACACCAAATACAAACCCATGGAGAACAGCAACAACAAAAAGAACAAAACATAAAAGGGGAGGGGGAAAAGAAAACAATGACTACAAAGACTCTATCTCACCTGCTGCTCATTAGTGCACAGCAACTCACAGACTAGATAAGCATATAATAGGAGTCCCTGCTGTTTACACCTAACCATCATTGGAAGAAATATGTTCTACCAGCATAAATGTGGCTGCATTTCAGTCTGGTCACACTTTAGGGGCATGTTCATTTGGTATCTTTTATAAGACCAGCTGATGTCACATGGAAAATTCTGAAACAGTCAATTTAGGGAAAACACTGTTGTAACAGAAAATATTTGCTGTATCACTTCACTCTTTGCCTTGTCCCTGGATGCATTTATACAAAAGGGGTTTATTTGCCCACCAAAGTTCACTTTCTTTTACTGCTTCTGCTTATTAGATGAGGTCATATTTCTAAATTTACGGTTTTG
>WEIT01000056.1:0-27282 GCA_013389985.1 Dryoscopus gambensis
GGAAAGACTTTTAGGCATTGTATTTGATATATGTATGAATCATGAGCAGCAAAATGTACCTAGAATTGCAGAAAATGTACAAAAGCTGTTGTTTTGAAAGTTATACAGCTTGAAGCAGCTATCTCATCAGGGTCTTTGTCAAATAACAGTTTTCTGCAGTTAATTAATTACTCGGCTAAGTATGCCAGCACACTTATAGGAGTGGTCCTTTGTGAATCTGTTCCAGCACACTCAGTGGAAAACTTACTAGAAACATCTCCAGAAGAAATCCAAGATTCATATGCCTGTAAGATTTACATGCTTCAACAGTGCTTGAGCAAGATAAAGACCCCTTGGCCACACAGGTAAAGGAAATTAAACATAACAACTCATGGCTTCACTCTATTGCACGCCACAAAATTCTTGCCACTAAGTTCATACTTGGAAACCAGTACTAAGGATAAATGAAAGGTGTGAGCTTCCACAAGGCCATCAGAGAGTTTTTGACTTACTGGCATTTCTTCATGGTTAGGCTATGATTTCTTCTTTTGTGAGAAACTTTCCTTTGCAATCAGCTGATGAGCCTGTCAGCAGAGGAGGCCTAACGAGATTCTTTGAACCAGGCTGTAGGCTTCTCTAATGACTACCATTTGTTCTTAGCTAGTGATCCTTTCAAAAATTCATTTTGTGTGCTGCACCTAATCTACCTTCTTGACAGCTCCAAGCACCTAAACGAGCAGAACTTTTCTCTCCTGAGGCTGAAATGGAACCTTTGTTTACACGTAACCTGATAAAAGCATTCATCAGAAAACTTAAAGGGGGTTATTTCCTAGGCATACAGAAAAAAATAATTACCTTGTATAAGATCTTATTGACTAAACCCAAAGACAGCGTCTAAAAATGTTACGGATCTGATATTCAGTAGCAGAATTTTTTTCCTGATGGAATGGGAAAGAATTTATTATCTGTTGATTTACCTGAGCTGCTGTTGGCTGCAATATATTCATGGGTCATTTCAAATGTCTCCTAAGACTGTGGTTCCTGGGTGACTTTTTATTTCCCAGAAGCTCAGAAATCTTCCCTCTCTCTGAATGAGAACCCAAGTTTATTTAGAAAAGAATTGGCAATTCTTCCAATATTTCCATTTTCTGAATGAGGCTTCTTTTCTGTCACAGAGCCAAAAAAACTAACTTGTTAATATTTTTGGTCAAAAGTGAGTATAGATTAAGTAATCCTGCAGATTTATCTCTGAGTAGGATATATTTTACTGTCTGGAAAGATTTACCCACCTCCATATTCTTACCATGTTTTGAAGTGTTTTTCTGTTAAAAAATTTTCCTACTCCCAAAAGGCTATATTACATTTTATTGTTATTTCCAGTATTGTAAGAATACCAAGAGAATTCCAAGAAAACATTCTCTCCTCTGCAAATAGAAACTTCCATTAAAAAAAAACTTGACAACTCTGGTTCTGCTATGGTTACAGTCAGCTTTGTCTTCTACTAGAGTTAATTTAGCATTTAGAGGGCAACCTCTCAGTCTGTACAAGTACACAGAAAGAAAATCTGACAAGGAACGAAACTCCAGACTCTGGCACAGCTGTACTGAATGCCTCTTCTGTTCTGCCAGACCAGTTTAGCTATCTTGCTTTTTCTTCTGTGCACTCTGAGAAGCCTAAATCCAATTAAACAGCAGACAAAAACTAGACATGCAATTGATCTGTGAGAGGAGAAAGGGGAATATATTAGCATTGAAAAGTTTAAACTAAAAGTAATTTCAGTGTATTTATCAGACTGGCATTTGAGGAAATCTGTTTGTTTTGGAAGCCATTTTTACAGTTAGCCAAGAGATAATCCACCATTTGCCCCCCACCATGCTTTTTCCTTTCAAAAGCAGAAATCAAATGTTCTTGATATGCCTCCAGCATTTATCCTACAGAACAACAAAAATAAAAGCCTTCCTAACATCCCATTTTCTTGTCCTAGTCTTGTACTTAATATTCTTCCACAAAAAACATATCCTTGTAAAGACCTTTTATATTCAGCTACGTTTTGTGTAGTTATCTCTTCATGAAGTACCACCTGGCCTCTTAAATTTAGCTTGGCAGAGCACTTTAAATATTCTGATAAGGTATATCTAACCCATTAAAAGGCCAAGTCTGAGTTTCATGATTCTTACTGAGAAGGGGAGAATGAGATTAGAAAGAACTTGAACTGCCTTTCTTATTATCACATTGTCATATTCAAAGTATATTTAATATCAATCTTATTATGAGTGTGGTCTGCAGCATTATCTTTACAGATGGCACAAGCAGGCATAGAGTGCATTTCATGGTCTAATTTTTAAGGGGTTTTTATTCCATATCTGCTTACTGAGTATCTGCTCTGACTCCAAGCACATTAACATGCAAATAAGGACATAAATCTTGAGGGGAAGGAAACACAACAGAAACTTGGCTGTAAATGAACAAAGTTCAACAATCAGTCAAATATGTATATTACTCAGTATTTGGTACATCACATCTGCTTCTAGTGTCTCTAATCTCAGCATGTTCAATGTCTCCAGAGCTTTTACTTGACTCTCTGATGACACGATCAGAGATGTCATGGGATGCAGCTAGGCAGTGCAAATGAGAGCTGGGTAGGGATGCTGTTAGGGCTGTGGTAAATCACACTTTTCAAAATGTTTGATAATATGCCCTTGTAGTGTCATAATCTCAGTGTCAAATATTATAAATTTTTTAAAGTTGTGGGTCATGGTAGATTGCCTCTGCCTTCCCTTGTATCTTTTAGAATAGGATCTCTTGTAGACCTCGGAGCCTTTCTTCAAATGCTTATGCACAGCTGGATCTTTCTGTGCCTCCAGTAAGTTACATGGTCACTGGTATTACACAACTTTTAAAAATGCACTCTTAGTTATTTTTCAGAACTTACAGTGATTCATAATTCACTTAGAGGTGGATGCGGAGCACAAATTATCATTCATATGGAGGAAACATTAAAAAATACATTATTATTCTGCTCTTGAAAGGAAACAAGGTTCTGTTTTAGTGATATTCTGAGACAGGTTATGCAAAAATTGGCTGGAAAAGGAGGTTAAAGGCCATTATTCTCGCCCTCTAAGAAAAGGAAGATGCAAGGCATCTGCTGCAACTGTAAGAACAAGATGTTAACAAGGCTGAACTACACATACAATTGGTGAATCATATTGGAAAGTGGTGCAATCTGTTATTGAGGAACATGGGAGCACTGGCCTTTGGAACCAAAGAGAAAAACAGATCTAAGGATACTGAGCTATAGTGTACAGACAACTTCGACTTGGGAAATTTTCCTAAACACCACTGTTCGCTTCATCTCCTGAAGAATGTGAGAAATTCTTCCTGAGAAATTTTATAATGCCTCACTTTAGGCCATAGTTTAGTATACATGATTTTACTTTAAATGTATCTCTCTCAATTGTTTTTTTTTTTCTTTTGATGAAGTTGCAAAACCAGAAACTAGAGTTTGTATGGAGACAAAATGGTGTTAGCAGATTGAGACTATAAATGTCTCCACAGAGAGGAGGGAAAATGTTATTTTTTCTGGTGGTAATCCATACTTTAACATATTATATGAACATGAAAAGACTCTAATTAGATACTCTTGTGAGTACAGAAGGAGAGTGAATTGTTACTAAGGAGGCTGTCAAAGTGTAGAATACTTGCAGCGATGTCCATGGTTGGATGAAATGTCAAAATATTTAGATAGGTGCATATAGAAGAGTAGGAGACCCTTGTGGTCCTATAGCTCAGCTTTCCACTGTAAGCGATAAATTATTTCTGCTCATTTTCTCTACTAGAAATCAGAGAATAAAAGTTATATACCCTAAAATAATCCAACATGATCTACAAATTTTGATTAGACTCATGAAAATATAATAAATTTTGAAGAGAATGGGATAGCATTCTTCAGACTCTGTGTCATACTTCAAAAACACTTTTGATGGCTGAATATTTGCTATTCATTTTTGGTATGGGTAAGCTCTCCACTTACTCACCAGGCTGTTGAATTCTCTATATGTGTGTCCCACTATGCTTTCTTTGCTGAACTAACTAGCTCTTGTCTTCTTCAGGGTGTTTTTGTGGTGTAGTCTCTCTGCTGTTTCTTCATAGAAATAGGAACTCAAGATCTGTCTGTTTTAGACCTACAGATCAATCACTCTACAGATTTTTCTAACAAAGAACAGACTCGTTTTGTGGGTTTACAGGCACTGACACTATTGGGGTTTGTATGGGTTTATGGAAGAGTAGAGATTTGCCTTGGTAGTTTAAAGAATAAGGTAATGGCATGAAACTGTGTCAAGGGAGGTTTAGGTTAGATAGCAGGAAAAAGTTCTTCACCCAGAGGATGGTTGGGCACTGGAACAGCCTCCCCAGTGAAGTGGTCACAGCACTTCACCTGACAGAGTCCAAGAAGCATTTGGAAAATGCTCTCAGGCATGTGGTGTGACTCTTGGGGCTGTCCTGTAAAGGATCTGTAAGGGGACTTTGATGGTCCTTGTAGGTCCCTTCCAACTCAGAACAATAACTCTTCCACACAAAATTTAAAAATAGCAAAAAATCTCTAATCTCTAAAATAAAGTGGATGATTTATCTTGAAGTAATCATTTTATTTAAATCTTCAGAGAAGCATGGAACCAATTGTTAGGGTTGGAAGTAACTTCTAGAGATCATCTAGTCCAACCCCCCTGCCAGGGCAGGGTCACCTAGAGCAGGTTACACAGGAGCAAATCCAGGTGGGTTTTAAATGTCAACAGAGAGGGAGAGTCCATGACCTCCTTGGGCAGCCTGTTCCAGTGCTCTGCCACCCTGAGTGTAAATAATTTTTTCCTCACATTGAGGTAGAACTTCTTGTAGTTTAGTTTATGGCCATTACTCCTCATTCTGTTGCTGGGCACCACTGAAAAGAGTCTGGCACCCTCCTTTTGGCAACAGCCTTTGACATATTTATGTGTTGATGAGATCCTTTCTCAGTCTTCTCTAAATTAAACAGACCCAACTCTCACAGTCTCTTCTCATGAAAGATCCTCTAGACCCCTCATCATCTTTTTGGCTTCTGCTGGAGCCTCTGCTCCTTGTCTTTCTTGTACTGAGTAGTCCAAAACTGGACACGGCACTCCAGATGTGGCCTCACGAGGGCCTAGCAGGGGGGGCGAGGAGTGTATTGCCTCCCTCGGCCTGCTGGTCACCGTCCTCCCAATGCACCTCAGGATACCACTGGCCCTTCTGCCAGTTCATGGTCAGTTTGTAATCCACCAATACTCCCAGGTCCTTCCCAGCAGAGCTGCTCTCCAGTAGGTCAGCCCCCAGCCTGTGCTGGTTATTCCCCAGGTACAGGACCCTACACTTGCCCTTACTGAACCTCATTAGGTTTCTCTCCTCCCAGCTCTCCAGCCTATCAAGGTCCCACAGAATGGCACCTTCAGGTGTGCCAGCCACTCCCCCCAGTTTCATGTCATCAGAAAACTGCTGAGGGCACATTCTATCCCTTCATCTACGTCATTGACAAACAAGTTTAATAAGACTGGACTCAGCACTGATCCCTGGGGAATGTCACTGACTACAGGCCTCCAACTGGATTCTACTCTGCTGATCACAACACTCTGAGCTCTGCCATTCAGCCAGTTTGGATCCAACTCAGTGTCCATTCACTTTCCCCACATTTCCTGAGCTTACCGAAGATGATATTATGGGACACATTGTCAAAAGCCTTGCTGAAGTTGACGTAAACAATGTTCACTGCTCTCCTCTCATTGTCCCATCTTGCCGTGTCACCATAGAAGACTATAGATGGGTCAAGCATCCAAGGATTTCCCCTTGGTGAATCCATGCTAACTACTCTTGATGACCTTTTTTTTCTATCATAGCTGGTGTTAGTGTGGGAATTCAAGATGAGTCTCTAAACTTTATCACCAGACACTCAGACAGAAATGACTACAAAGACATAATTTTTAAGAGTGTTTAAGTTTAGCTACAATAGGAGATTATGATGATGGAAAGGCAAATGTGCAGTACAGCTAAATCCACATTCAAAATGAAGAAAGTAATATGAAAACCAATGCAAAAATAAATAATTTTGGTACTGGTTCCCCCGTTCCATGCAATGTTTTATCTTTTGGTTTATTAAATTCCAGGTGTCCTTTCTTGCTTTCCTATGTACTGTGATGCCTTAACCTGTGCTCTTAGAATAAGAGCCAAACACGGTTAGAGAGGAACAAGGGGTTTACCTTGGTATTTATTCAGGATCCTTAGAGTGCATCACATCCAGGAGCATGCACCTCTGGAGAATGCACTGGCAAATGCCCTTACACGATGGTCTGTGTATACAATTATAGAACTTTGCACATTAGGATATTAGCGTATCTATCATAGATCTCCCAATGAGGGACTCAAGAGAAGCCCTGTCCTGAGGAACCGTCCCCCTGAATGGGCCTATCTTGGTTTACAGAATATGCTCAGGAGAGGACCTTGGCGTCTGGGGCTCTCTGACCCCTGACTCTGAGGCCTCCACCATGTTTAGTCTCTTGGCTTAACAGAACTTTGGGTCTAAGCTAGTTATCAGACTTGGGGAATTACAAGTATGTGGGCTAAAAGCATTAGGGATACATAAACGCTGCATAAAAGTGTATATGAAGGGGGATATGAGAGGAGTATATGAAAAAGCAAAAAATCATAATGGCATCAACTGAATAAGTAGTGATGACTTGTATTATCTGGCTCATTACACAGAATGAAAAAAAAAACAACAAAAAAAGACAACTGAAGTACTATTTTGGGTTCTACTGCTTGTCACATAATGAGTAACTTGGTTGAAATGAAATGTTTTCATTATGAATGCTTTACAGTCCTAGGAGCTCCCTGCTTCTTTCTTATGTGACACACTGAGACCAAATAAGTGTGATGAGACCAAATAAACGTGATGTGGTGTGTGTGTCACTTTATTCTGAAATAAAGATTTCATTTCATATTTTAAAACATCCTCTTGTTACTGTTGCTAGTACTATTTATTGGAGGATTTCAACAGGAAAAAGAATTTTAAAAAACAGAGGAATTTAGCTGCTTTTATTTCCTGTTTGCCTATATGAGAGACTCACCTTTCCTTAGGACAGCGTGCTAAAATGCATCAGGATTTCTGTGAACAGCTAATAGACCAAATAGTTCTGGAAAGCAGGAAGTCAAATGGGAAGCTCAGTCTAACAGACCAGGTTCTGAACAGTCATTATTTTAAGAGTGTGGATCTAATGAGGAGTAGAACAATAACAGCCCTTAATTAAATGGACTGTTTCTGAAAATTAGAGGTCAGACATTAAAAGTAAATGGCATCCAGTTATGCATGTGTAATTTGCATACCTATTTCTTTCACCCAGTACAATTTTATGTCCTCCCTAGTGGAGGGATCATTAAACACATTTTTGTGGGTTTTTTTTTTTCCAATTTGAAAATATTTTCTCTCTATTTATATGGATATATTTAAGGTTTATTTTTCATTAATTTTAGAAAATCTGAAGTAAATCAAGGTATCCTTTTCATATGCATTAGAAAATAATAATGCAGTCGTAGAATGGTATTTTCTCTTCACGGAGATATTAGAGGAAAAGAATTAGAAAAAAGATCCTTTCATTAAGGCAATTTTCTAATGCAAACTCATTTTCCCTGCCCTTGCCATTGTTGACATTACTTCTGTGTTGAACAGAGGCATGAGTGGTTGCACGACTATAGCTCAGGAAGCTGGTTGAAAAATAAATACAAACAGAGAAAAATAATAAATGTAGGCAACACTTCCATAACTATATAATACCATCTTTTGAGATGGTACCAGCGTTTGACCTATGCTTCATTTTGTCTTGGTAAAGGTAATAAGCTTTAATAAACTAGCTGATGTAGCTTGAATGGCTGACAGGCTTTCAAGCATGCAAATTTTCAGAATTTGAAGGAGAGCTTATGGATCTGTTTTCTCTAAGTGTGTCAACTGGTCTAATTAAAGAGGTTCTTCCTTCCTATAGTTTATATACATTCCTATGTCTTTAAGGTTTCACTTATATTCTTAAGGGCAGCTACTATAACATTACTAGATTGTTTCTCTAGCATGATAAAAAGTTCTTTCAAATATTCCAGGTTTTTCTTGGTATTGTACTGATTTTCCAAGTCAGAGAGGCATTGTGTCTTCAAACTGTAGATTCAGTTTAGTAAGCCTGAAGTGTCCCACTACTGCCTACAACTATTGGATAAGAATATGGATTTTAATTCATCTTTAGTTCATCTGCTATAAAGATTGCATATCTTGTACTTAAGTGGTTAAACATCCAAAATTTTTGGGCAGTAATATTTCACAATAACTTTGGGTTTTTCCCTGACTGTTACCAAGAGGAGTGTTTATAAATATGTTTATTGTGAGAAGTAATTTTAATAAATCTTATAATTTCATTCAGTTTTTGAAAGGAGACATATTGTGCAAAGAGAGAGAGTGTATGTCCTTGGCAAATAATACCTGCCTGGGAATAAATGGGTTTGAAGAAATAAAACAGAAAGAAGGATCATTAGGAAACCAGCCTGCTGTTAAAAGAACAGTCAGCCAGACACTGTCATAAAGATCTGAAATGCTGCAGCATCTTCTTTTATGGCAGTTCTCATTCAGAAAGGTCATGATGGTATGGAGAATGAAGGGTTATATTTTATGATCTCTAGCTATTTTAAATAGTGTAAACAAATAAATCCAAGGAATTGGAAAATATTTATTAGCCTTCAGAGACTTTGCAAGAGTTTAGTTGAGATACTGAAGTGCTATGCATGTCACAGGAGATGATGAGAAGATCAGTAGCTATTAACCATACCCTGTAGGTTTTAATACCTCAGAGAAATGTTAGCACAAATTCCACACATTAACTTCCCAAGCAAAATCCTAAGGTCCTGAGTTCTCTCAATGTAGCCAATGATTGATCATGCATTACTGATTTGTCTAAGCATCTGTTGAACATTCTGCCATCTGCCTGTAAGGATATGGTGATCAAAACTTTTGCAAAACTACCTGCAGAGAAAGGGAGGAAATTTTTTAAGACTCTCTTGCTTCTCCCTCATGTGCCTTTGTTGCCAATCATCCTTTATCTGGGCAAAGTTTAAAATTATTCAGAGTGTGGAATTACTATATTCTTTTTAATTTATAAGGATGATGCTATCCTCCACAATTTTATTCTTAAAACATTTTGAACTAGGGAATATCTAAACTTCTATTAAGTCAAGCTACCAAGTTAACCTTAACATGTATATTCTGCTGCCATGAGTGTAACAAGCAAGAAAATAGTCTGAGCTACATATTTCATAACAAAATTCAGGGATTTATTACAAATCAGGTTCGAAAAGATGGTAAAATGTAGAGGTGTTTTTATTTTTGTTGTAGGAGATGGTTATTATCAACAAGGTATGTATGATAAAAAGATTAGCTAAAAATATTATCTTGAAGAAGTAGGAACTATAGCCTATAATTCTGAATCCAAAATACACACTACATTGTTTAGATTGAATGTATTTTTTAAAAAGAAGAAAAACTCCTAATGGATTTTTAACAGTGAGGTTTGTAATTTTTGAGTTTACAATTTCTATTGATATAAAAATAGCTGTGGTGAGCTGACCGTGGCTGGCCACCAGGTGCCCACCAGGCCACTCTACCACACCCGCTCCATCAAGACGATGGAGGAGAAAATACAGCAAAAGATTGTGGATTGAAAAAAGGGAGTTTGTTCAGTAATTAGTCTTAAAATCAAGACTGACTCATCTAGGGGAAATTATACTTCTCCAGTATGGATCCTTCCCATGGGCTACAGTTCTACACGAACTGCCCCAGTGTGGATCCCTTCCATGGGGTGCATTCCTTCAGGAACAGGCTGCTCCAGTGTGGTCCCCCACAGGGTCTCATGTCCTGCCAGCAAACCTGCTCCAGCATGGGATCCTCTTTCCACAGATCCATAGCTCCTGCCAGGAGCCAGGGCCTTCATAGTGTGCAGCTTCTTTCAGGGCACATCCACCTGCTCTGGTGGGGTGTCCTCCACAGGCTGCAGGTAGATGATGTCTGTGCCCCTGCTGACCTCCATGGGCTGTAGGGGCACAGCCTGGCTCACCATGGTCTGCACCACAGGCTGCAGGGGAATCTCTACTCTGGCATCTGGAGCACCTCCTCCCCCTCTTTCTCCACTGAACTGGGTGTCTGCAGGGCTGTTTCCATCACATATTCTCATCCTTTCTCTGGCTGGTATTCACTCTTGCTCAGGATTCCGCCTCTTTTTTAACTCTGTTATCCCAGTGGTGCTACTGCTGTGGATGATGAGCTTAGGTCCATCTTGGAGGTGGCTGACATTGACTCTGTTGGACATCGGACAGCTTCCTAGAGAAGCCACACGTGTAGCACCCCCCTCCCTGCCTTGTCTGCCACTTTTCAGAATTTATCTATGCTTCAAGTTTATTCTTTCATAAAATAGAGAACATAACCTTTGTGATATCACTTCTCATTTCAGTAGACCAGATTATGCTGCTGTACATAGAAGATGATGGTTTAAAATGAAGAACAAACACATAAACTCAAAGAAACAAAGCTCCTTTTTTTTTTCCTTCATACAAATGCCTCTAATATCAAGATAAGTCAGAAAAAGAAAATTACAGATAGCCTGTGACATATAGGTTATTTTTTCAGAAGAAAATATTGTTTGAGGTGTCATCTGGCATCTTGGAAAAGTAGTTAAAGCTTTCTTTCAAAAAGCATATATATTAGCAAAATATTAGTATCATGTAAGCATGATTTTATTACATGAATTTTACAATAGCTAAACAAGAAGAACACAGTTAATTAGAGATTTTGGTGTTTTCATCACCTGGGAATTTGAGAGGGCTTGTCAACAAAATAAAACGGTAAAAGAGGAGCATAAGAAATAGCTTGTTAGGAGAGAGTGGTGTATTGGAAGGAACCTGGTACATATTTAGTTCAACCCTGACAGTGTCTCTTTGAGATGACCTCACATCACTTCTGCTGAATGTCTTAGCAGTCTTTTCAGTTATACTGATCTGTGCCATCCTGAATATAAAAACATTATAATTTTTTTTAAGGAGTACTGCTTGTATTTTCGGCTTAGTGTCATCATACAATCATAATGACAATGGAAGCCCATTCTGAAGAATTTATAAATTGAGTGCTTGAATTTATATTGAATTTTATCAAGCAGAGGGCTTTATTTATATAGCCAAGGTATGTGATAATAATCTGTTCTGACTAGTGTTTTATGCTCCCTCAAGGAAGACTGTTATTTAGTCACCATTTACCTCCTGTTTCTTTCCCTGTTGAGTACAATACTGCTGAATGCAAGGTTTGTCTAGTTCAGTGGAAATTGGTGGAGACATGGGCCAATATTTTTCTTTCTCATGTGCTCTTGGAGACAACTAAACAGAAATCCAAATCCATTAAGACTCCTTTCACTGCCTATGCACTTGCATGGTTTTAACTCGGTCAAAATTCGACACATTGTTTTTGCTTATTCCACAACACTTCCTTCTTGTTTTCTTACTATATGTTGCTAAAATGTAGTTCTCTGACTTGCACTCAGGTATCAGAAACTGACTCTATTCCATTGAAATCCATAGCAACTCTCCTAAAAATTTAAAACTGAGGTGACAAAAAAGAAAGCAGCCATTTCTCATGGCTGTGCAGCTGTGTTCAGCCACTCTTGTAGGCCAGCCCAATGAGGGTGAGTACACTCACCTGCTTCCTTCATGCCTACCCTGATGCACTGGGTTTGTGTGGACAGGTTTTGGTAGTGAGGGCCAGGATGCTACAGAGGGGAATTCTGTGAGAAGCTGCCAGATGCTTCTCCCATGTCTGGCAGAGCCAATGCCAGCTGGATCCAAGATGGACCCACCACTTGCCAAGGCTGAGCCAATCAGAGATGAAAGTGATGCCTCTGTGATAACATATTTAAGGAAAAAATGTGTTGCAGAGAGGTAATTGCTCTCACAGAAGAGTGGAGTGAGAATATGTGAAAGGAACAACTCTGCAGATACCCAGATCAGTGGAGAAGCAAGGGGAGCAAGGGGAGATTCCTCTGTAGCCTGTGGAGATGGCCATGCCCCTGGAGCTCATGGAGATCAGTGAGGGTGCAGGGACCTGCAAATCCATGGAGAGAGGAGCCCATGCTAGAGCAGGTTTCCTGGTAGGACTTATGACCCCATGGGGGACCCATGCTGGAGCAGGTAGTTCTTGATGGACTGCCCCCCACGGAAAGGCACTCATGCTGGTGCAGTTTGTGAAGGTCTGTAGCCTGTGAGAAGGACTCACACTGGAGAACTGTCTCCTGTGGAAGGATGTTGCTGTGTGATTCTGCAACCTTCTGGAGACAGCTTCACCTGTAGAAGAAATCAGGAAAGGCTCATTTTGTCGATATTTCAGCAGATCTTTATTAGCAGCCACATTGTCAGGAGCCAGCACACAGACTGCCCAAGTCATGGGACAACCCCGAGTTCCTGGGGCAGGGGAACACAAAATCACCAATGAGAACATGGAATTGGGGCACATGTGACCAGGGGCAGGGGCAGGGGCAGGGAGACCCTGTGCCATGTCCTTCCACCCCAGGGCCCCCTCCCCCCAGGGGAATGGCAGGGTGAGAGACCCCAACAGAAGGAACCCCATGCTGAATCAGGGGAAGGACTCCTCTCACTGAACAGTGGCAAAACCAGGGTGTAATGAACTGACCATAACTCCCATTGCCCAAGAAGAGGGAGGAAGTGGAACCTGGGAAGGAGAGAGGGGTGAGGGGAAGGTGTTTTTAATATTTGCTTTACTTCTCATTATCCTGCTGTCATTTTGATTGGTAATAAATTCTATTAATATCCCCAAGTTGAGTCTATTTTGATGGTAATTGGTTTGTGATCTCTCCCTGTCCTTAACTCATGACCCTTTAATGATGTTTTCTCTCCCCTGACCACTTGTGGAGGGAAGTGGTAGAGCAGTGATAGAGGGGCTTTGCTGGGCACCTGGCATCCAGCCAGGGTCAAGCCACCACACCTGCAATACTGCCTGTCCCAGTATTGCCCACAGGCAGGGAGCAATCTTGGACATAAGACATGGGCCATGGAACTTGTAACATCTTGCAGCAAAAAGCCTTTTAGGAGCAGTCCCACTGGATCTATTTTCCTCAGGACTGTTGCAAGACATATATTCTTAGCCATCCTCATTAAAAGAGGTCCGTGATTTACTCTGATTAATTGTATCATGCTTCAAAACCTCACTGATGACTATGGCTGATTTATGCAATAATTGTGAATACCAGTGTTACATGATGGCTAAATATTTTTGAACTTCAGCCTCTCTCTCCAGGGCAAAATTATGCTGTGTTCACAACAAACAGTGCTAACATTCGTTGAGTAGGATACCTGTACCATCCTATCAGCTAACTATCCCAGTTATCTGGATGATCAGAATATTGATATGAAGCTCAACCATTCTTTCTTTTAAATGTATTTTCTGATAATTCGAGAGCTGTTAGTGCTGCCTACAAGATCAAGGCTGTCACAAAGTCTCCATAACATAAAGCACACTTTTAAAATCTGTTCAGAGATACACTGCTGTTCCCAGCCCTGTGATGGCTGCATGTAGCTCAAATATAAGGAAAGTTGTGTGCTATCAACACATACATCTAATGGGTCATCCAGTGCTGTCTGTCAAAGTTCCTCTTAAGATTTGCACCTGTTCCTAAATTTGTGAGAACTGTCCAGGGATTTTTCTGCTGCAGGTACCTACAAAGCTGCCACAACAGAATGAGAATGCAGCCCATGTGAGTATGAAATTAGTGCCTGTTATAGAAATGAAAGCACAGTAAGATTCTCACTATATTTGTTACCAAGTTTGGAGACGAAAAGAATCATCAATGCTAAAATTTATATGTTTGTATATATGAATTCTGGTTTGTTTGGTTTTTTTTCCTACAATGCCTTGTATACAAAAATAAGGCAGGTGGCGGAGATTAACACTTGCAAATAATGAAATCTAAAGAATTCTGAACCTGATTCATCAAGAATTTTATTTATGGTTTGTAGGCACTTTTAAATAACTCATTCTCTGCACCTCATATATTTGTTCTGCAGGCAGCTGTTAAAAAGACTTAATGCTGATTTCTGCTTTAATGTATTTCTCCTTGTAGATACAAATTAGTCAAAGTTTTGTAAATAAGTTATTCAATAAGCTTTGGGGAGCTTCCAAGTGCTAACACCATCTGAGGTATTGTTCTTTTAAAAAACAGGAATTCATAATTAATATAAAATCATGCCTTTAAAAAAATATTTTGGGGATGAACAAATTGATGTGGGAAAAAAAAGAATTTTTTTTCTGTTCCCTTTTGAAGTCTTCTGCTAGGTTAAAAACATATGTTTGGAAATTTCAAAATGTCCATATGTGGTCCTTCAGCCTCTATTCCTCCTGGTGAAGAGATGAGAGAAATCTAACTATTCCATTTCTTCTGGTGAGAACTTGCCTGAAGCAACTCTGAAGTAGAAACAACTTCAGGGTGAGATGCTGGGATGGGAAACAGAGATGAGAAAGAGGGAGAATTTGGATAAAGTACTAGGAGTAAATAGGCAGGCAGAGGGGAGAATGGAAACAATCAAGCTATATCAGCTGAATCTCCCTGAAGGCTGACAACCCCTGATGGGCCAATTACTTCATCTCAGCAGCAGGAGACAGACATTTTCTGTGGATCCCAGGCTAGTAATGCTTTAATGTTGCTGAAACTTGTTGTCAGGTGGCTGCACATAGCACAGCTGTGTCCAGAGATACAATTTCTGCCTAACAGTGATTGAAAACCACTCATCCATGGAAGATGCGGTTCAGAAACAGACCAGGCAAGACTCCTTTGACAAGCAAAGTAGCCTGCAACAGATGAGCAAATTCTGATTCCTGTATTTGCTGGGAGGCCGAGGGGGGAGAGGAATGCTATGCCTGTAGTAGCAAATAAATGGGTTCAAGGCCTCTGCATCTCGTTCTGAGGCCAAATGCATTTAAATGGCACGGCACAGTGTCGTAACCACGCAGCAAAAGTCACACCAAAGCAAGGCGCCTACACCTAAACCAAAGTAAAATGGAGCCTTGTCTTCGGCTGTCCTTGAACTGTGCCTGACATTGTCTGGGAAAGAGGTAGGTGCTGTGGTCCCGGACCTTCCCCCTTGAGACCAGAAGGGCAAGAAGCTAAGCAATACAGCTACAGTGCATGCTCAGCCTCTCTGTGCCCTAGCCATTCCTTGATACACTCATACGGAGATTTTCAGCAAGTTTTGTGACTGTTGGGGTCCTTTCTCCTCAGTGATGGTATCAGATGTGTGTTGTCTGTGTGTTGATTATATGCCCTAAACTATAGACTTGCCATCAAAAGTGTATTTAAATGAAATGCAGGGAGTATTCTCCCATGCGTGGACAGACATTTACAACAAACCTCAACTATCATGCGACACAACCTGTTACACCTAAGTTTCTTGCAACCTTTATTAAAAGTGAAAAAAATAACTTATATACAGGATGCATGTGAATAGAAGCATATTTATTTATAGCTATTTTGTTTTAGTGAAGGGAGCATTTTGCCTAACTGAAACTAAACTGCCATGCAATCTTCAATCAAGACATGTGGAGCTTTAAGAAGAATGTATCCTCCTGGCCCATAAATCTACACTATTGACTCATAGGCCCTATTTCGGTGTCTAGAATGCAGTTTGGAAACCTCTGGTTAGTTGGAGAAGTTAATGCAATTTATTTTACAAAGCAGTAGAACTGAATATTTGAAAACATTTGGTGTGCAGTACTTGAGAACTTTTCAGTGTGAGTTACGGTAAAGCATTTGCTAATTGCTGCCTTTCAAACTATTTAGTCAGACTAAATGGCCAGGCAATGATATTTTTTCAACAGGGTCTCAGAATTGAGTAACTTATATCACAGAGTTTTCTAAAACTACATAACACTATGAAGAGAAACTTCCCTTCTCTTGTCCATTTTTGCATTCTCTCCTTTGTTCACATAGGAAACTTCTCTTTTGACCTGATATGGATAACTCCAGGAACATTCCTACTGAAAAAGTATTTTTTTACAGATCATTTAGGGTGGTTTTGGAGAATCCATGGAAATAAGCTCTGCTGGAAAATAGTTTGTTTAAAATATTTTAGTTCTTTCATAAATATTTAGCAATCGAAGAGCTTCTAGGGTATGTTTATTTGTAATATTTGTAGTTTAACAGGCCACTTCTATAAATAGTTGGATGGTTGATTTATAAATAAAGTCACCTGATAGTATTTTTGGTTTCTAAAATGAGAAATCTCAGTTGAGACTGTTTATTTAAATTGTGGTATAACTAATTGTACAGCCACATGAAACAGTTTAGCTGAAAAAAAGAAATGTTACTTCTCCAAAAATGGTTAAGAAGATGAATTTTTCCTTTGTGTGTTAAATGTAAATTTTTTCAAACAGTTTAACAGTAAAAAGGGAGCACGTTTGCAACTATGAATCTGAACTATGATTACATACTCAAGACTTTTCTCAGGAACGAACAGAACATAACAAATTGCAGTTCTGAACTGTAAATACCATGTGACAAGTCACAGCTTGTGTATAAATTGTATATTAAGAACCAGAAGGTGGTATTAGCTCTAATCCATCAAGGTCAGAGCCACCTGCGCCTCCCTCTTGACTCCTTCCTTGCTTCATTAGCTACAGAGCAGCCCAGTTTTGAAGGCACAGTGCCAACTCTCCCCTTGAGTCTGTGGTTATGGCTATCCTCTTCCACAGGGAAGTTGGAAGCCTGAACTAAGGTCTTACAGTACTTGTGCCGGTAATCTAAGCTAATGTGTAAAATGTAGAGGATGCTGGTTTTACCATCTTTTCAAACAATATCTGTACTCAGAATAACATTTTCATATGACTGCACAGACAGATGTGCTCATCTTTTTTGTTCCTTATATGCTTTATTTTGCTCGTATTCATACCCAATATGTTTTACTCACAGAAGAATAGAAGGTGTCACCTAGAGAGGTCTGGTTTACCTGCAGAAGGGTTCAGCTTCCTGCAGAAGGTAACCTACTTATAAGGTCTGACTTGTCCTTCCCAGATTTCAAAGGCTGTATCTAAATGATGTGACAGAAGAGTTCTTCCCAATTGTCACGTCAAGGTGTGTAACACAGTTACATTCTGACTATGTTGTGGGACAAGATTTGGTGATATTATCTTTTAGTCAACTCATTGAAGAAAATCAGGCACGTAGATAAGGCAGGAGCAGTTATGTCCTGATAACTGCACTCTCCTGTCTCCGTAGGTGTAGTCAATGTCACTACTTTCCACTGACTATATAGGAACCTTAGAATGCTAATCTCAGAAGTGGCAGCTCCAGAACTAGTTAAATATCTTCCGTGTCACAGAAGTTATGGTATCTTCAAACTATTATACATTAATTTAATGACTTTCTTTTTCTTCTCTCTGTTACCAGTCATTTTTTTCCATGGGTCTGTGTACTGGATGTGGCCCTTGCAGAAATATCCAAATGTACTAAGGGACAAAAAGGCAGTGAAAAGTGGTACTTAATACTAATATCATGTGCTCTGGGTAAAGTTTATACAGAGTATTTTTAGGGGGAAAACCCCCAACCATTTGGCAAAACTGAAATAACTGCACTGTCAAAGGATATGGTGAATATCTCAGAGATGTTCCAACAATGCCTCCTCTGCCATGCAACCAAAGTGCTCTGCATCCAAAGAATGGTTCTACTCTGAGGTGGTCCCTTTATGTCAGTTTTGTGGTCAGAGTCTGTTGGCAAGGAAGTGTAATGTTGCTGATCGAAACCAGGGTTGGCATTCAATCCGATGTTCACCATTTCCACAGCAGCCATAGGGGTGGTTTTTTGCTTTCATAGCACTGGACCAACTCATGATAGGATCAGTGTAGCATGATTTAACTATAACCCACCTAATCTTTTTTTCCTCCCTCTTAGTGGGCTTGAGATATAACAGTGCCATTAACTGGAAACAGTAAAGGAGAGAAAGCTTTTTAGAGCACAAATGAAAAGTGATGCAATGCAATAATAAACCTGTCTTTTCATGTCTGTATGCAGAAGCACAATACTTTGCTCAGATTTCATTTTTTTTTAATTGCTTAAATATGCAGTGTCAGTGCTTACATAATGTTTTTAACTTTTTATTTTCACAACGGGGATTTCATGCCTTGTATATAATTGAAATGTGTAAAATTACTGTGAAATCTTACTGAAGCATAAGCTGAATTTATTATGCATAATATTTTTATTTTTCTACTGAGAAAGAAAAATACTTAGTAGTGTTATTAGGAAACTTAGATTTCACGCAACCCCCTATAATTTATGCTATCTGTCCCTGATTTGTGGAAGATTCTCGGTATTCTTATTTATTATGTGAACTCTAAAAAACTTTGCAGTATATCTTGGCATTCAGATTAGATGTTAACATGGTTTGCATTACTTGCAAATACGAAGTACCAGTGTTGACTTTCAGACCCAGTATCTCTGTTTTTTCATGACCAATGCTATAGCACAGATCATGTATTTCCTGTGTAAAAATCTCAACATCTCTTCAAATATGGGTGCAACTCACTCCATAATTTTGCTCTGACTATACTCATATGCTGTCAGCTCCTATTTTTTGTGCGTGGCTTCTGTGTCTGCAGTCCTTTCAGGATGCTGCATCTCCTGTTCGTTGTGTTCCAGGAAGGGCAGAAGATTTCAGAGGGGAGATGAGGACAGTGATAGATGGCATCAGGAGGATTAGCTGCAAGGCATGGCATGTCTAAACAGTTTGAAACACAAGCAGGAGGAAAGTGCTGTGAAGAAAATGATGGAGATGACAATGAATGGGAGAAAACATCAACTGTATTATTTGTGGAAGAGGTTGATGTCATGGTTTTGGAATGGTATTCCCCAATTTAGTAATTCCATTGAAAAGAAAACCGAAAACTGCTCCCCTCCCCACTCTAGTAGGAGACACAAAAGGCAGAGATTATGATTTAATGGAAAAAAGCGATGAGGTAAGATGAACAGTAGCAGCAACAATACTGATAACAGCAGTATACAAAAGAGAGGATAATTTACGTGCAGACCACTCACCAAGCTGAGACAATGGACAGTGGCAGATGGACCCTAAGTGCCTATGCTTTTCCCCCCTGACTGCAAGCCACACTCACCTCCTTCTTGGAAGGAGAAATCCCCTACTTCCCCACCCCAGTGATGACGTGAGGTGGTATAGAATAACAACCTGGACATGCCCACATGGCTGCAAAGTCCACCCCCTCATGGCTACTGCAAAAAAGATTAACTCTGTCCTGCTGAAAACAAGGACAGTTGGGAAGTGTGAGAAGGTAACATGGAAAGCTAGCTGAAGGAAAAGGTTAAGAAAAATAAATTAGGTGTGAAAATGGGAAACTGTATGTGTCATGTATCACTGAGGATCTGCTGCAAGACCTTTTGAAGTTAATGAATGTGATTTAACTGAGTCTACAATGATGAAATACACAGTGCAGATAAGCATTTTCATTGAACCCTTTACCCTTGGATCTAGATGGATGGAAAATAAGAAGCCATGTACACTAAAATTTGATAGAATTGCTGGGAAGACTTGAAATATGAGAAGAAAATATGAAGGATTTTAGGAAGTGCATTTGTTTTGTGATGAGTTTCAACTGAGGAAAATAAATGGGAAAATAAGTTTTACTTAGAAAAGGAATCAGAGAAATATGAAGTAATTTTTGGATACAAAAAGGCCAGAGGGTGAAGTTTTATCTAATTTCCTTTGATTTAAGGGCAAGAAAATTTGCTAAAATAAACTAAAATTATTTTTTATATTCCTGATTCTGATTTCTCTAATTTATGTTTCAGTTGTTTCCAAGTAAATTAGGTTATTTAACTTGGAGATTGCAGACATTTAAGTCATGTTTTATTTAGATTGTCCTATGCATACATAATAAATTTTACATCTTTATTGTGCTAAGATGAGGGTTAGGCTGTGCACTGTGGGCTTTATTTTAATGAAGTTTGATGGCAGAGTTTGGAAAGCATTCAGATCACTGGGGAAAAAGATAGAAGTCACAAGGTAAAAACAAGCAACTTCTCGCAGAAGTTTCATTTATAAATAGATACGTATGACTGATTCCTCTTAAGTTTACCTATTATTTCTAACTTCACAATATGCAGCCATTTAGGCTGAATGTACAAAGGTACTTTTTGGTACAATTAATAAGCAAAAATACATTTTATCTTTTTTTTTTCTTTTTTTTTTTTTTTAAATCAGAGGAGTCGCATCTAATTCTGGGATGACAACTGATGGGACTATATTTATGTCATTTTCAATGCCCCTTTTGAACTGTCACTATATAATTGTCGGAAGTATTGCATTGTATCCCTAGATGACTAAGAACAAAAAATATATGGGATCACCATTGCCCCTGTAGCTTTAACTTTTTTACTGTAGCAAAGTCATAATAGACACATTGATTGCTCTGTCCTAATGTAGGCAGATCAAATCTTACACCTTTTTTTTTTTGATAAATAGTTTTAAATCTAATAGTTTATAACTAGTGATAGAATGTTTTTGGTTGGAAGGGACCATTAAAAGCTACCTAGTTTAATCCCCCCTATCAAGAGCAGGAACTTCTGCAACTAGATGAGGTTGCTCAGAGCCCCATCCAACCTGACCTTGAATGCTTCCAATGATGGGTCATCCACAACTTCTCTGTGCAGCTTGTTCCTGTGTCTCATCACCATCAGTGTCCTGCTCCTGCTGGCCGCAGTATATCTGATACAGACCAGGATGCCACTGGCCTTCTTGGCCACCTGGGCACACTGCTGGCTCACGTTCAGTGGCTGTCCATCAGCATCCCCAAGTCCCTCCCAAAGAGGTCTTGCAGGACAGATTGGATGACCATATGCTATACCTGCAGACAAAAGAAATTCTTCCACCTTTCAGTAGATGCCAGGCAGCATTGCAATTGTTCATGAAAATTATTGAAAATATTTGATGAAGCACTCTTTTTACTGGAAACTGAAACTTTCTTGGAACCGGATCTTTCATTTGGAACATGTCCATTTCAAGAAGGGAAGAGGCCGATCAAATTTTAACTTTTACTTCTTATTTTGCTAACACCAGGTGTTTTGCTTCGGATTCTAAATTTTTTATTTATTTCATTTTGGTTAGTGTATCACATGATAAATGTTTTTTCATACCTGTTTTTGACACTAAAAATGGAAACTTTCAAGGAGTTTTTCTAGAACTTTTTACTTAGGCTCCTTTGTTTCTTAATTTCACAACAGTTTACAAATACTTTCTTTTCTTTAATTTGTTAGAATTTTTTTCTTCTGATAATTTAGAGAAATATGCACAGAGTTCTTGTGCCTGAACTCCCAGGCTGTATACCATTGTAATGAATACGAATCTTTTTTATAACACGTGCACCTTGGAGTCTTGTCTTGTCTTTTTTGCTATTTATGGTCAGTGTACCTGGGTAATTGTCTTTTTTTCCCGAGTAGACAGTTGCAGTAAAGGCAGCCTACTTGCATATGTATGTATATGTATTTCTATGCATGCTCACCACTCTGGCCCTTTGACAGGCTTATATGTGTGTGCGTGTGTGTTTGTGTGTTCATTTTCACAGTTTGTTTCTTGCAGCCAATGACCTGTAGGCCATGATCTGGTTAAATTAGATATATATTGACTTTTTCTTTATGTTATTCTTTCTCTAGCAAGGGTTCAACAACAAGGCTTCCGTTATTGTATTATGACAGTACTTTTTTTGTTTCCTTAAGGTAAGTGTTTAGTACAAACGGAAGATCAGGCATTGCAAAATTGATAAAAATCAGATGATAATATTATGAAAATATCAGTGGTTCAGTATCTTCTTTTGAAATGTTTTTGCATTTCTGCAAAACATATTTTCTTTTGTCTAGGTCTCTGACATGTATTCATAGTTGTGAGATACTGTCCTGATTTCAGCTGGGATGGAGTTAATTTTATTTAGTAGCTGATACAGTGCTGTGTTTTGGATTAAGTATAAGGATATTGATGATAACATGCTTTGTTATCATCATGTTTTGTTTATTGCTAAGCAGTGCTTACTCTAAATCAAGGAATTTTCAGTTTCCCATGCTCTGCCAGTCAGCAGCCGCACAAGAAGCTTGGAGTGAGCATAGCCAGGCGGGTTGATCCAAACCCATCAAGGGAATATTCCATACTATAGAATGCCATGCCCATTATACAAACTGGGAGCAGTTAGCTTGAGGATGCTGCTCACTACTTGGGGATAGGCAGGGCATAAGTCACTGGGTGGTAAGCAGTTACACTGTGCATCACTTGTTTGTCTTGGGTTTTATTTCTCTCTCTCCACCCCTCCCAGCTCCTTTTCATTAAAATTATTATTATTATTACTACTGCAATATTTTACTTTATTTAAATTATTAAACTGTTCTTATCTCAACCCCTGAATTTTTCCTTTGCTTTTCCCAGTTCTCCTCCCCAACCCACAGGCTTTGTTGTGCTTAGTTGTTGGCTGGGGTTAAACCAAGAAAGATACAAAGTGCAGTATTTGCACTCTTCCAGGATATGGCTGTGACACTATAGGGATACCATCAAAATTAAAGACAAAATTTCTGTTTCTTACCTTTGAATGCTTTTGCTTGCAAAATTGTATTTTGCACTCTTTCTCTAAAATGCCTCTCACATCAAGGCAAAGCATTAAATGGTTGCTTCTTTTAGCCAGGACAAAGCCCTCATGTTTAGTGTGTAGAATCACAAAATCCCAGAGTGGGTCAGGTTGGAAGGGACCACAGTGGGTCATCTGGTCCAACCTCTCTGCTCAGGCAGAGTTATCCTAGAGCACATGGCACAGGATTGTGTCCAGATGGTTCTTGAAACTTGCCTGTGAGGGAGACTCCATAACCTCTCTGGACAGTCTGTTCTGGTGCTCAGTCACTGCACAGTAAAGAAATTCTTCCTCATATTCAGGCAGAACTTCCTGTGCACTAGTTTCTACCCATTGCCTCTTGTCCTCCTTCTGGGCATCACTGAGAAGAGCCTGGTCCATCCTTTTGACACTCTCCCTTCAGATACTTGTAGGCACTTATGAGGTGCCCTCTCAGTCATCTCTTCTTGAGGCTGAACAGGCCCAGCTCTCTCAACCTTTCCCCATAAGAGAGATGCTCCACTGGAGCGGTGCCATCCTGCAGGGATTGATTGTGGTGGGCAGAGCACAGGTGGGGACAGAAGGGTGCTTTCACAGCCTCTGGGATGACCAGTAGTGCACCAGGTCTAGAATGTATCCAGGGGCTCCAGTCTGAAGTTAAAGGAGGGTGGTCAAGAGACAAAGCTGTGGTATAGATCAGGGGCCTATCCAGTAGGCAGGGCCAGAGACAGCGCTGGAGAGCTGTGCTGCTGTGGGGCTTCTGGAGCACAGACTAACAGCTCTGGACCAAAATGCTGTCCTGGGCCATGGGTAGGGTGGCCACAGCACTGGAGGTGCCTGAGAGGGGATGATGAAGTGTGTGAAAGACCCAAGGGTCCTAACACTGTTATGGATAGATGCTGAGTTCTTGTTTCAAGGACAATGTGTGCCTCTGGAGCTACATCCCAAGTTCAGTATGTGAGGCTCAACTTCCATTACTGGAATCTGCATGTAAAATAAAGGACTAGGTTTGCTGGTAGAAAGATGAGATATGATCTGTTATCAGATAATGAAATCTAAAGCTATCTTAAAATTTGCATTTATAAGATTTCACACCAGGTGTTCCATAGTCTCCTTTGGGACATAAAGCTACTGAATCCTGGCAAAGGGTGTTACCATTGATTTTATTAAGATTAATCTAAAACTTAAAACTTATCTGTCTCATAACTTTCCTATAGAAAGTTGAAGCTATTATTTTCCTTTTTTAAAAAAATCCTTAAAGTCTATTTTCAGCTGTCTTCCTTCAGATAATTGTAGGTATCCAGGCAGTTATCTATCTAATAGACTTTTTTTGTTTCAAATATATGTATTTAAACTGCTTTTCTCCATGTGGATTTACACATCTGACATTCTTGTATCCATTCCTAATGAATATATTTTTCTATAATGTACCCTTTCCATTTATTTTTTGTTTGCTTGTTCAGAAAAAAATTGTAATTCTATGCATTCTTGTCTGAGGCATATGAGAAAAGAATAGTGCATATGCTACAAGTATAACTGAGGCTTTAGCTGAATTCTCTTGAATATTTTTTAATTCTCTTCCTAAATAAATTTTCCACTAGGATAACCTACAAAATTGCAGAAGAACACTCTCAAATCAAAACAGACAAGGCAAATGAAAAAGTGATTTTCAGTAAGAATAGCTGGACGTATGTTATATTATGAAATATGATGAAATAGTATGCATTTTTAAAGAAAGCTGCATTACATTCCTTTATATCCTTCCACTGTACTTCATCACTGTCACTTTTAAACTAGGAATCACCCTCTGGTGGTTCTGATCCAAGTATCATGATTTGTTTCTGTTTGCTGTAAGCTAGCCCTCAGCTATCAAACTAATGGGCCTAAGTGTGTATTTAAGTACCTAAATCATCATGTCTAAATGCAGATTTCTTTCTTTAAGCACAATATATGAAAATTGGTTTCCTTAAAATATATTTGTAAAATACAGATTCAGGGATTAAAGTATGTTTCAGTCTTGCTAAAAATGGTATTTTTAAATGCTGGTTTTTGGGTGTACATCTCTCATATACACTTTGTTGTGCATAAATATGATTTGAAAGTTGTGCATAATAATGCTTTTGAGAGGCCACAATGTTTATTATTCATGGCTATTACAATTGGTTCATGTATAGCAAAGTTTTGCACTTACTTGATAGTTTAGAGTTGTAGCTTTTGCATTTAATGAAAGCTGAGAAAGGTGGTTTTTCAGTCTGTTGTTTTATACAAAATATATTTATAAGTCAAAGCTAAAGAGATGAGATATTTTCCTTTTCTACTTTTCTTTTGTTCTGAACATCATGGTACTGAATACATACAATTGTGAATATATTTTGCCTGGGTTGTCAGTAGTTATACAACAAAGAACAGTCTACAGAGCTGGCTTCTCTAGCTTTTACAGTTTATTGTTGTCACATCAAATCTATAAAATGCTCTGTTTTTCATAAGGCAGAGACAGATGCCCAGTTAGGATTCCTAGCAGTCTGGACAGTCTTCTATTGCATCCCAAGTCTCTGAATCTAACCTAGAAAAGGAATGTGTGTGGGATCCTGAATTTGTACTAGGTGGTAGAACATTTTGACTCTTACATTGCGTTAATCCTAGGATGAACAAACTCCAGTGATCTGAGACAAGAATAGAAAACAGCCTGCACATTATTACACAATAGATTTTGAAGGGGTTCTCCTTAGGGCTTTGGTTTGATATGCTTGACCAAAGGCTGGCCAAAGACATTTCTGTGTTGGTTTTCAGTATCTTTCAATGTTTCATTTTTTTACACTTGTGTGGCATCCCACCCTTAAGGGGAATGGAGCATTCAAGATTCATAGATGCTTCTGATTGAAAGGAACGCTAAAAGTCATAGGGTCCACGAGAGCTTTCAAAGTTTTATAAGTAAATTACACACTTGACATGGAAATTGGTATGTTTGTCCCTGATCTCCTCGTATAAGCAAGAGGAAGTTGATTTTGAACAGAGGAGTAGGGTGAAAGGGAAGAGAGAAAGGGAGATAGATTGAAGAGAGAGACAGAGAAAGAAAGGAAGAGTGGAAAAGAGCTCACTGGTCCTGGCTCCAGTATCAATCCAGCTGAGATGTTAAGGGTCTTGGGGGTGCCACCTGGGCTCTGTGGGGGTACCATTTTATAGATAAGTTTTCTCTGCCCTGGAGATGTTTCTCACTTTCTATGCAAATTAGTTATCATGCATAGTGTGTTGTTTTACACTTTTATGAAAATGGGTCAGGGCTTCGTGGATGTTTGGTGGTCTTGATCATCCCCTACAGTCCATGCCCACTTCTTGACCTCATTCCTCTGCTTGCACTGTACTGTGTTGTATTTATCTCCAGGGGCCAGAACAAGGTTGTCCGTCCCAGGAAAGTGCTGCTGTCTATGTGGTCCCCTTCTCCAGTCACATCCTGTAGCTTCTCACAGCNAAGCTATTTACAATACTTTGCTTGTTGACCAACAAGGCAGTTCTGGGCCTCCCACAACCCTCCACATTTATCAGTGTGGCAGTTAATTATTTGGTACCTACTTTTCAGCCACTTGCTGAAGCAACAGTAGCCTTGTGACTTTCACAGGTGCTAGAGTTATATTTTTTACTAATAAGCAAGGCAGGGAGAAAAGAAATAATGTATGTACTTTACACTGTACTGCCTTTTTTTTTTTTTCCCCTCAGGAAATCAGGGTTTTTCTAGTTTTCAGACAGTTTGTCCTTTGTCACTCATGCTTAAAAATGCACATGTAAGAAAGAAAGAAAGGAAGGCATTGCAGAGATTGAGGCATCATTCACTTTAGCAATGTTGCTTCTGTTTTGCAGCACAGGAGATTACTTTATCTCAGAAAATCAAAAGAAAAGTTTGGCTTAGACAATGAGGAATACAATAGGAACACTGTAAAGACTTGAGAGATTGTTTAGTTTGATTAACTTTGAGAAATATCCCAGTCTTTAATAAATATGCCTTAAATATGGAAATCATTATTATTGGTGAACAACACATGGCTTCAATGCATCTCTAGACGTGTATGGAAAAGAAAGATCTATTGGTAATTGCAGAGCATGGTTGGGTGAGTTATATAAGTGGACCATATTAAAACATCTTTGAGATCCTGTCTTTTCTGCCCAAGATCTACAATTAATTACACACCTAAAGACTTAGAATCGTGTTGATTTTATTTTTCTTAGTGAAGAGTTAGTATTTATGCTCTAACACATTATAAAGAAAAGAAACTGACAAAAGGATACTGGCAAGGATAGAAATACAGCAGTCAATATTTTTGTAATTTTGCTTAATGAAATAATTGTATCTTTTTAAAACTAAGTAGGGTGCTCAGAAAGTCCAAAATCTGCATAATTTTCACATCGACAAGATCTAATATTTAGTTCCCTCTGTCCTTATGTGAACACAAATGGTGATTTTAGGATTCAGTATGAAGTTTTAAAAAAGTGGTTCAACTGTATTGTTCTATGTCTAAGTGATTATATTCTCTCCCACTGTATCTATAGAAAAAAAATCTTATTATAGTTACAGA
>WEIT01000060.1:182-36640 GCA_013389985.1 Dryoscopus gambensis
CATGTGTGAACATGTAAATCTGATTTCAAAAAACCTCTTGTTCCATCTACAGTTATCAGGTGTCTGCAGTTTTATGTTGAATAAAAAGAAATCTTTATTGTCTCTTTTTGTAATCTATCTGATAAATTAAAACAATGGGTATGTCCATTACAGGAAGAAGGGTTCCATCTTTTTTTATAGACAGTATCAAAGAATCAAAATTACTATTTTCTTTTTTCCAAGTATGTCCCAAAGTATTTGAAAACACAGAAATTTTTTCTGGTTTTAGTTCAGTAGAATAGCTTTATTGCCTCTAAGAGTTTATTTCCAAGTTCCTGGGTAGCAAGCTACATCTATGCGATTATCCAATTACAGCCTATGAAGAATACAGTTCTGGAACCTAATTCCAGTTATTTGTCTTATCAGCTGGGAATTCTACTTAGTTTAAAGCTTTCATTTCAGATGAATGTGTTGAAAGAACCGTTTGGGGTTTTTTCCACTATGTCAAACACACCTAGTTTTCTTCTGTCCTCCAACTGAAATTAATGAGATACTTGCTTGTACATCAAAATAACAATAAATTTATATTCACTCTTTTTTTTAAATAAATGTTTTCAAATTATTCTTTCCACCCTGATATTGGTTTACAATTAGCATGTTTAACTTCAAAGGTCTCCAAATTAAACTGTGTAAATGGATAATAAAAAACATTTCTACCAAGAACTCTTTCACACTGAGTTTAAAAACCTCCTTTTACTACTCTGCTAATTATACAAAATTTTTCTGGATATATACTGATTTTGTAGCCTAGTGTAAATTGGGGTCATATTGTCTAACCCAAAGCAAGATTCAAATTAAAGTAAGATTTTTTGCACTTTCTTCCAAAGCCAGACATATAAAGGTCTAAGTAAAGAAAAAAAATTAGAAATAGTTGTGCATATATTCATGTATCTTCTCTGCAAGATTAGCCATTAGTTATCTTCATGGAATTAAACCTTAAAACTACAGCAGTCATAAAAAGTTTGTGAACTGGATTTTTAACACTATATAATTGGTCATATTGATCACATTGCCTGCAGTGTTATTTTTACAGAAAAAAATGAAATCAATATTAGGATCTAAATTAGCAATAGGACTTACCACTGCTTTTATAACACCTGTTGGAAGAAATGTAGCAGTACAAGATCTTGTAAAAAACATACAGCTTTATATTTCTTGATTTTTTTGGGGTGGTTGTGTCATTTTGGTTTTTTGGGGGTTTNTTTGTTAGGTTGGGTTTTTTCCTCTCAGAAAAGCAAGCTTTCCTCAAAGTCCAAGAAAGAATGACTACATAGTGATCTACAGAAAACAGCTATCCCAGAGCATCTAATCTCTATGTTGAGCAGGCTTTCAGCTGTGTAACTTGGACAGCTCAGTGCTTGCCTTTCTAGATGGGGAGAGCAGATTGACACCCTGAAAATGTCTCAGGTGAGAAACATGTCAAAAAAAGGGTCTCCAAGCCTGTGGTACTTGCACAAAACTGTTCACATTAAAACCATTAAAAACTTTCCAGGCTTTAGACTGATGTAAGCAATTTAGGTTATATCCTTCTCACCAGTCTTGTAAAATGAGAAGTAGTCTGACCAGCTTTTTTTGCTATTCAAAGTTGCTGACCAAAATAATGATGCAATAGATGGAGTTACATTTGTCTTCAAGTAAAAGGAAAAGACACTCAATTCAGCACTAGAAGAGGTGTTAGAGGACACAAAGCATTGAGAATGAAGTGTTTATTTAAAAGAACTGCAACTGCTCATGAGTTTTTATTGAAATATTGTAAATACAATACCATGGGGTTTTTTTTAATTTTTAAAAATCCATTAAATGAGTAAAAAATTATGTGAACTAGTAATGGAACAAATTCTATGAGATATTCTTATGTAGCTTTGAAAATGGAGGAAAACAGTACTGCAAGAAAGGATTTTTGAAAAGCCAAAATATTGATTTTGTTGCAGAAAGGATTAACTACAGGATTTTATTCAGATTTTAATTTTCCCATGTCAAAAATACGTTATGACCCCATTGGGGAGCAGAAGAGTGTGAGGAGTCCTCTCCCTGAGAGAAAGAAGCAGCAGAGACAATGTGTGATGAACTGGCCACAGCCTCGATTCCATGTACCCTAAGCCTCTGGCAAGAAAAGGTGCAGAAATCAATCCCTGTGAAGGAGGGAGAAGTGGGGGCAAGGTGTTTGAAGATTTACTCATTATTTCTCATTACCCTACCCTGATTTGACTGATAATAAATTAAACTAATTTCCCCAGGTCAACTCTGGTTTACCCATGATGGTAATTGGTGAGTGATCTCTACCTGCCCTTATCTTGACCCATGAACATTTTATTATCCTTTCTTTCCCTTGCCCAGCAGCTTTGGCAGGCACGTGATGTCCAGCCAGAGTCAATTCACCGTGTTTTAAATAAATGTTAAAGATGCCACTTCTTTTTCTTCTAGGCCTTCATTCACACCCCTCACCCCCCTGCCATAATTAGTCCCATCTACAAAAGATTACATGAACTTATTTTCCTGAAGATAATCTTTGCTTTATAAACTACCATTGTCTTTGAATTTATACAGTGCATCTAGAGAAACTGCAGATACACTGACCAAGGCATGGACACAGACAAGGAGAAGAAATTCAATCCTGTTAAATCAACACCATTTTTTCAGGGAATGAAAAAAGTAATTTGGAAGCAGCAAAGTCTACCCCCTACAGATAAATCAGAAAACCTCATAGTTTTTCAAATTTGAAGTTACAAAAGTGTCTGTTTTGAGGTGAGCATGGATATCTGCTGCATGTAGGAGATATCACCACAGAACAGCTATCATTGCCTCTATCTGACACCCAGAAAGAGGTTAACATACTGCTTAAGTGGGCGTTTTGGCATCTTCACATGCATTTAAGAAGGCTGTGAGAAGAAGTCCTTTAGGACAGCCAGAAGCTTCTGTTTGGACAAAGACAGATTAGGCAGTTTAGAGAAAATGTCAGAGACGGTTAAATAATATCTTAAAGGAAGAGATATATAAAGAGAGAGATTTTAATTAACAAGTAAAAATAGACAACCTAAGCTGAGACAAAAAGGTACTAGAAAGACTTTTTGCCATTTATCTTTCAGCTAACATATAATGTGTTTTGTCATGAAACAGTCATTACTCAGAGCAGCTATGCCTTTGCTAGTGCAGGAAAATGTGTACCCTTCAGCATGTGGTTATTCCCCAAAAGTCTTTGCTAAAGGAAAAGAAAATTCTCTCAATTTTTCCAGATGGGTTTGATAGTGACTTAATGATTTTAATTGACCTCCGGTGTTTCTTTTCATGTGCCAGCTCTGCACCTTATTTGACCTCAGGCTTGCAGAAACTAATTAAATATGAGCACAGAGACAACTTTAAAATTCCAGAGCCAATACAGATAACTAAAAGAAGACTTCCTCTACTTTTTTCTCCCATTTTTTGAAGAAAGGAGTTCTATATTCTTTGTAAAAACCACAGACTGTCCTAGTTTAAAAGATCATCTGGGATCAATTACTGCCAGGCATAACGATTCTTTATTCCAGATGTAAGAATGAGATAGCTTCATATCTCTGTAGAAAATGTACACTGGCATTCACCTTAAAAATTTATGCCTGTGTCATTTTCATACACACATATCTGGAGGGGCTACTGTCTGTTGCAGTGGGGTTCCTCTGCAACCTTCTGGAGACAGTTATGTCCATGGGGAAAGAATAAAATCTTTGCCGATGTTTTTCTATATAGTTGTTTATTCTGAGCCTAGCACCTTGCTAGGATCCAGGCAGAGACTCCAGGCCAAAGACCCCGACTCATGGGACAACCCCCGGGGACTGGGAAAATACCTGGGACCATTCAGGAAACAGGACTTGGGTATGTTAGTATCACAAGGACAGCACATGAGAGAAACCAGCGTGACCCTAGGCATGCCTCCCCCTCCCCTAGGGCCACATGGCAGGGGGAGGAACCCCAAGAGCTGTCCACTATGTTCCTCCTGAAGGGGACAATTAGTGAGGCAAATGAGCCTGTATGAAGAGTAGCACCCTCTAAAAAAAAGCTTTTTTTTTTTCTTTCTCTAAGTAGTAGATAACTTATTTCAAAGAATTTTGCCTGCTTGTACATGTTCTCTATGAAATACAAATTTCTGCCCAAAGAAGTGTCCATTTTCAAAAGCTAGTCTAAATCTGAGTTGCCGGAGGAGATGGTTCTGTCTTCTTCCCGGAGTAGCCCGTGTTTTCCATCCTCCTCCAGCTCTTGCACCCATTCAGCTATGCAGCCATCCAGATCAAAGATATGATACTCTGGAAACAAACAAACAGAAATATACCAAACCAATCAGATTTAGCTCAAGTAGGATTTTGACTGCCACACAAGCATCAGTCCCACAATATGCAGGAAAGCTAAGATTTCAATAGCAGGAGGCTTAAGGTAATTTTAGTCAATCAAGAAGTTAAGTACTAAGAGGAAAATGAGATGATTTTCATCACCTGTGCAGTGCAGGGTTTACAAACAGGCATTCCGTAGTGTTATTGTACTGTACCATGTATGGTAGTTTTGCAGGATATATGGAAGTATTTTTTTCACCTATTGCAAATTGGTGATCAGCAAAAGGACAGGCTGAAGATACCACAAGGTCAGTAAGTTACAAAACAAAAGTTACACAATTCCATCAACTTCCGTACAAAGTCTCATCCACTGAGATCTTTCTCACATTTTTCTATACACTGTTATTTCTGAACCAAATAACCTCATCCCAAGGTACTGCATCATAAATGACTGCCTAGTATGATGTGGAGTGCCAAGTGCTGTAGTGAATACATACCAACTCATTCGAGACAATGTGTGTTCTATCTCAAAATATTAAGCCAGAAAATTAAAAATACTGCAACAAACAAGCCCCCTGCAAAACAAACATCAAAAAAAAACCCCAACCAACCAACCAACAAAAACCCTCACAGAGACACAGAAAGCCTATAGAGCAGCCACTTTCATTGCCTCATCTTCCACTTGCAGCTACTAGAAGTACAATTAATTTACATGTCTCTGGTCTAGTGTTGTAGGCTTTGCACTTTTCAGAATATACCTGAAAGCATCACTTGCTGTAATCCTCTCTATTGGAGACTGGATATTGCTCTACTAGCTATAAATATTTCTGCATGTTGTACAATTGAGTGTCCATACATGATGTCTACACGTAGGTGTCTAAGGCACTGGAAAGGCCTGAGAGTTGGTCCTGAATAATTTGTTTGTGATTGAACAGCACAGGCTGCCTTCACAGTGTTGTCTCACTTATAATAGAGATATGTGGGGTGATGTTACTTTTTGGAATACATCCAGTTCCCTTGAGTGAATGAACTAAATATAGGCTAACCTACTCCAAAAGTAATTACTACAAATGCAGCAATTCCGGAGCATCAGCATAGAAATGTTGTCAATCCCAAAAAGGATTTTATTAGACAAATATTCCATTGCCTGTAAGTAGCTCTCTGCTTGGTAGGCTGCAATAGCTTCCTTGGAGCCAGCAGATGGAGAAGTGCTTCCATTTTAAAAAATATCTGTGGGGAAAGGCAAATTCAGCAGCTATGGAGGGAAAGCAGCTGTACTTTCCAAATCTATTCCTTCCTGATCATGAAATCTATCCCAGCCAGTTTCCTAGGTAACCCTATGAAACTGAGAATACTAGTTGAGACTGAAGGAAGTATAAAAACAGATATAATTTTAAGTTAACCTTCCATAAAATAAGTTAAGAAATGTCAGCTTTGATAGGATTCAGAAATTTAGTTTGGTTTTTTTTTTCCCCACGCACACATTGGGTTGTAGATGACGCTGTCATCTTCTCACAATGTCTTGGAATGGTCTTATAAGATACTAGAGTATGGCACCTATTTTTTTTTTTTTTTTAAGATTCATACACTGGCCTCTTCTGGTTTTTATAGTTGAAACATAGTATTTTTATTGATCAGTTATACTGAATAACTGATCACTGTAAGCATGAACACTGATACTAGGGAATATGAACATCACACTGTCAATTTCATGCACTTTACTGAGGAATTCTGCCCAGATAACAGCCAGCAGATGACACATATTAACACAGGAATAGAACAATAGATAATAGAATAGAGTATTCTTATCTGTTTTTCTAGGGGAAAAAGAAAGCAGATTGTACTGGAAAAAATTGCATTTAAAATGTACATGGAATTAATGTAAAGCAAAACCAGTCACATTCCCCTTTCTCAAAATGAAATTTCTTGCCCTCTATATACACACCATCCACTCAGTATCTGTCCGTATTGAAAGCATGGAGAAACGGACTGTAAAATGCTCAGGATGAAGAGAGCCTATAAATCAAGGACAGAACAGAACACCATGCTAAGATTATTTTCAAATTCATATGCATCCACTCTACCTTTTTGTCATTTACAAAGCATATGCGCATCTGAGATATAGAAAGGAAAAAAAAGACATCCTTCAGAGAATGAGATCTGTGTATTTCACCACGGCACTGCTCACAAAATTCAACTGGGTCAATACAGGTTGACAAATTTGGTCATTATATTTTAGATGCCAGCTTTTCAGAGAACGTTAAGGGTACTAGCATTAATTATAATTTAAGCAGTCATTTTGCATACTTTCTATTGTTTCCTTTCAACCTCAACCCATCTCTTTTTCAAAACTCCTTGGTGATAGGCACAGGCTGCACCTTCTGCTATGCAGCTGGAGACCTGCAGTGACATTTAAGGGAGAAGCCTGATTTTACTCAACTTGGTCTTTATGTACTGATAAGTTTAACCAAATCCACAAACTAAGCATCTGATGTAACCAGTCAGTGATATAATTTCTAAAGGCAGTTCCCGCAAGATTTGTAGTTTTAGGAAAGTGTTTATACACAATTAAGAGATGTTGCATGATCAGTGCTCAGTCATGTTATATCTTTCAATACTCCCAATAACCAAAATACTTATAAACATTGTCAACATAATAGCCTTTGAAAAAGCAGGTAACTAGATTTCTAGAGAGTGCAGGAGAACTTTTAAACTAACACTGCCTTTCAGCCTCACAGAAACTGATTTCCATTTCAATTCTGATTTAAAATCAGAATTCTCATTATTATGGGTATTTTCTGCATTCACTGTGTGCTGTGTGTCAGTGTCTGCAGCAAATGGTGCTGAATGAAGGCTGCATTTGGTACGTCTGCAATCCTCAATACCCTAGGGGATAAACCATTTCACAGTTTAGAAGTCTAGCTGAAACAGAAGCATTTTGTCTGGGCAGGTGCAGTCCCAAATAAGCATACTTAGCCTGTACCTTGGACAAACTTGCCAAGCTGACGGTGATCTAGAAACCCAAGTTAGCCTGCACCTACACCTGAATACTTGTGCCCTGTCATGGCCATGGGCTACACAGCTTACATTTGCTGTCAGTCAGGTCTTTAGGGTTTACTGGGATGTGCCCCCATATAGACATGCCTCAGAATGATGAATTGAAGGCATTTATTGCACAATTGTTAGCTCCCTTCTAGGTAAAATTTTTTCAGCGTATTGAGGTTTAATTGGTTGAGACATTTTAGATATTTTTTCTAAATATAGAAAAAGCAAACCTCAGCTGCTCTCTAGTTACCATAGCAACTGTAAGGTATTATGGCACTTATTTGAGTGCATACATATAGCATTTTCTATGTATAAAATTATTATCTGAATCAACTTTTATATCTGCAAAGAATATTTATATTTTTCCATTTTTCCTGTTTTACAGGTGACCCTTCAGTGGAAATAAATGAGCAGAAACCTGTTAGAATACTATTAGAATCATAGAATCATTCAGGTTGGAAAAGACCTTCAAGATTGAATCCAACCATTAAGCCAGCACTGCCAAGCCCACCACTAAACTGTGTCCCCAGGTGCCACATCTATACATCTTGTAAATATCTCCAGGGATGGTGATACAACCACTTCCCTAAGCAGCTTGTTCCAATGCTTTTGATGAATAAATCTTTCCTAATATTCAGCCTAAGCTTCCTCTGGTGCAACTTGAGACTACTTCCTCCCCTCCTATCACTTGCTGCTTGGGAGAAAACGCAGCCCCCCATGGCTAGGTAGATGTAGAGAGCAATAAATCGGAGCCTCCTTTTCTCCAGGCGAAATAGCCCCAGTTCCTTCAGCTGCTCTTCATCAGACTTGTGCTCCCGACCCTTCACCAGCTCTGCTGCCCTTCTCTGGACACGCTCCAGCACCTCAATGTCTTTCTTGTAGTGAGGGGCCCAGAACTGAAAACACACTGAAAGTGGGGCCTCCCCAGTGCTGAGTACAGGGGACAACCCCTTCCCTAGTCTTAGGGTGGTAAGTGTAGGTGAAGCAGTCTGGGATTCATGACCAGCTTGTGTAATACAGGCAAAATGTATAACTGCTGCACTGTTGAATTAGTGACAGGAAAGGAATAAGTTGCATATAGTGTCCAAGAATAGACTGACATGAACAAACCAACAGGACATAAATTAACAGTGAAGTTAAGAAGTATACCAAGCCACACAAAACAAACTTGTTCCATAAGCCTAATTCTCAGTAACTTGGTTTTTCAGACACAACTTACCTATGCAATTTTTTTCCCTGCATTAAGTTTTTAGTAACATCTCACTTGAACTGCCATGACAGTGTGAGAAAGAGAGCAGAAGCATGTTTAATTTACATGAAAGCAATCTCAAGTTATGTTTAAGCCAAACTACAAAACTAATTATTGAGACTATTTTTGACAGTCTTACTGTGTCATGGTGTGCAAAGTAGTGTAGTTTTAATTTATCATAGAATCATGGAATAGTTTGGGTTAGAAGAGACCTTTAAATACATCTAGTTCCAAACCACCTGCTGTAGGCAGGGATACCTTCCACTAGACCATGTGGTTCAGTACTCCATACAACCTGGCCTTGAACACTTCTGTGACTAGATATCCACAACTTCTCCTGGCAACCTCTTCCAGTGCCTCAAACCATAATAGTGAAGAATTTCTTCCTTACAGATAATCTTAATCTACTCTCTTTCATGTTTAAAACCATTAGCTCTTGTCCTATCACTACATATTTTGCTTTTCTTGATTTTAAAGTTATTAAAATAATTGTTAGGAGAAAAAAAAGGGGGTATTTTGAACTATTTTTTCAATTTGCTTTCATAAAATTTCTACTGTGATTAATCCAGTTCTATGTCAAATCAAGCATTTATCAGCTCTAAATTTCAATAATGCGACTTAAGGCAACTTCACATAGAATTATACATCAGTTTAGTATCATCACATTTGTCCTCTTCTGGGCATCCACCTCAGAAGAAAACAAATCACAGAATCTCTCTCTGACTGAACTGACATAAAGGCTTAGATGCTTATTTCAACACCTTAAGCTACATTAAGGAACATCACTGTGCTTGAACACATGGTGTATCTTCAGAAGAAAGGTATCACACGCAGCTCAAAATGACTGCTGAGAAGACTCCCACACTCTGAGGTAAGGATTCCCATAGTAGCAGCAACAGCAATTCCTGCTAGCTCTGGGCTAGGCACTGTAGCAGGAGGGTTTCTGTTGCTCGTAAAATATGCACTGACTGCTTTGAAGTAACCTTGGTGCTAATGGTTCACACACTGTAATTTTAGTAATTTTAGTGCCACCTCTTAGAGGTTGTTAAGTGCTTGCTACAGGATACATCAGCATTACATTGGAGAAAGGTGCAGGCTCCCTTTGCCCATACTCAACTAAATGTGAATCAGCTCTGAACTGAACCAAAAGCTGAATAGGCAGAATATATTAACTTGGGCTCTCTGCTATGCTAAAAGTTACTCTACAATGAGTATAGTACAGGCTGAGTGAGCCCACATCTGCCTGCACCAGATATACTGACTGCAGGAAGGAGTAAGCACCTTAGGCGAATCAGGGGCCAAGCAGTCTGTAGTAATTTGGGCTTTAACCTCTACATATAAGGCTTCTCTAAGTGTAATATTAGGATAAGCAAATTCATCATGGGCTTACATTCAAATTTTATGCATAAAACTAGAGCAATACTTAACTACTCTTATATTCTTAAAAAACTAGTACCACTTTACTTTTAGCACAGGAACAGCTCCCCAGGAAAGTGGTCACAGCACCAAGCCTGAGAAAGCTCAAGAGCTGTTTGGGCAATGCTCCCAGGCACGTGGTGTGACTCCTGGGATGTCCTGTGCAAGGCCAGAGTTGGATTTGATGATCCTGATGGATCCCTTCCAACTCAGCATATTCTATGGTTTTGTGATATTTTCTGTTTCCATGCTAGTTTAAATAGCTAAGATGAGAGAAAGCCAATGCTCTGAATGTAGTGTGGTAGGCATAACCTACACCTACATATTATTAATAATGTCATATTATCTGTGCTGACAACACAACACTGTTTTCTTGGTCAAGATTTGCATTCTTCCAAGAAACACTATTCAGCTATCTACTATCTATGGAGAAAGTTGTGGCATAAAATAGTCATTTATAAATATATGAAAAACAGAATACTCATCACTAATCTTAGATCCTTAAATATAAGCAATGCAATAATGAAAACATCTGGTGATTTGTGGTAATTTCATAATATAATTTACTTATATTATTTAGAAGTTTCAAATATGATTTTAAAATCAGATTAAGATACTAAGACTGGCAATACCCCACACCTATTTACAAATACCAGTACGGATGCATTATCTTAGCACTTCCTATTTTCAACAAAATGAAAATTAAAATTTTAGTGTTGATAACAGAAATACCTAAATAGATGTAACATTCACAAGTGCAAGTTCTTGTGTCAAAGAAGGATGCACAAGAAACTATTTTCCTAAAATCCTTTTGATGTCTTAAACACTAATTATTGTAATATACTGTTGCTTGAATTTAATGGATAGCTTCCTTAAAATTCTTCCCTAGTTAGTATTTGATAAAAGCTCCATTTTCATTCCCTCAAGAGGAGAAATTAAAGATCTACATAATTTCCACTCATGCAGGATTGTGTGCTTTAAATCCAAATATAAAGAAATTGAAACTACGGTTTAAAAGTAAAAGTTTTAAAAAGTGAATAGAACTCTACCCTCTTTAAAGTCTCCTTATTCTGTAAGGGAACTTCAATGATACAATACTTAAGAGATTTTTGACACTTACTTCAGCACAGATTTCTGTCTTTACTGATTTAAAACATGATTTCTTATACTCAGAACTGAGTTCTTAAAGTTCACAAGGCATTTTTTGATATTTAATGAATCTCAAACAGCTCCTTTCTTAAGACTTCTTTGTCTCAAAAATAGCATTCAGCCCTGGAATAGAAGTGTTTTCTGACCAAAGCGGTGTGATTGATTTGCAGGAAGCCAACTGAGCCAAGACAGTCCTGTGTTTGCTGAGGAGCAAAATCACTTCTTTGCAGCCTTAGCTAGAAATGCATCTCTCCACTAGCTTCCGTATTTTGACCCAAACGCCACCAATTTTAGTGGGCATGATGAGAGATGTTTTCTGTGCACCTTGTTTTGCAGGATAGATTTTGTTTATAAAAATAAGTAGCAAAACCTTGAAGAGCCAGGCTGAAATAGAAAGAATATTCTCATTTTTGAGCTGTTTGCCAAAGTAGTAACATAAATGCTTATTGGTGAGATTGAGCTGTTAAAGTACCAGTCATACAATGTGTTTTCAATATACCTTTATACAGGTTTTGTTTAAGAATATAGGTGGACTCAGTATGAGCCCCAAGAAATTCTTTCATCTTAACAGTGCTTTGAGTGTTGACCAGACACTCAAGTTGGTGACATAAATATTTTGTATTCATATATTATATGTTTATCAGCTAATATAATAATACTTTACATAATATTTGCTATTTATGTTTGAATATGGTACAAAACATACTAAAAACATCAGGTTATTACTGCAATCATTCCATCTTCCAGATTTTATGGAAAACTGTGTTGAGGCTCTCCCCTTCCACTTCCCCTGGAGGGAGGGGACCCTGGGGTGGAAGCATGTCCTGGTCACAGGGTTTCCCTTGCCCCCTGGTCACATGTACCCAAGTTCTGTGTTTCTATTGGTCTTTTATGTTCCCCCCACCCCAAGAACTCTTTGGATGTCCCATGATTCTTCAGTCTTTGGGCAGACTTGCAGAATCATGTGGCCGGAAAATAAAACATCTCTCTGAAACATCTAACCAAAAGAGGATTCCCTTATTCTTTCTATGGGCTCCGCTGTCTCTGGGAAGGTTACAGGGATACCTCACTGCAGCAAAACTGTACATTACTCACTGCATTGTTGCACTCCAGCTATGATGATCCACGGGACTAATACACATGCATGTATGTGTATAACTGTAAAATGAGAAAGTTCATAAGCAAATGCAATTTCTGGTATGTAATCCTAATGTCTGCTAAAACCGGCCAGACGTACATTAGCACAGAAGAAATACGTTAATAGTAGTAGACATAGCTAACCTTGGTATTAAAAAAAAATCAAATAAATCGCTCATAACACTGAAGTTAGTGGGTACATTTCTCAACAGAAAGAAAAACTTGTCTCCTTGGGGACTTTCAAAACAAGAGAATGATATTTAAAAGACAGTGAAATGCCAAAAATTTATCATCTTTCTTGACAAGATATGCACACATATCTCAACGAACAGAACTAGTGCTGTGACTAACTTCACTCTTTGTTGGAAAACAAGTAGAATTTCCCATAGAGTTTCCAAGTGAAATTTTGAATATCAAGCTGAGCTTGACTAAATAAGTACATGTGTTGAAACAGCATCGTCTTACCTACTGTGTTAAAATGTTGTTCTTGGGGCATAGCAAGGAGCTGCCAAATTAACTCAGAGCACAAAATTAGAAGTTTGTTGAAATATGGAACAAGACAGGTACCCAGCACCACAGACATCACAACTTTAAGGATATTAATGAACTAAACTAAAATCTGTCATGATGATTCACTTCTCTGTTGAAAGAGTAACATCAAGCAAAATTAATAAAATCAAAATGAAAAAAACCTCATTTTGATTTGAACTAAATGGCTCAGAAGTCAATCACTTTTTAATGAAGATATGACAGGCAGAAAGAGTGATGAACTTCAACTAACCTGTTCTAATTCTGTCAAAATAGATAAGATGTGTAATGATAATTAATTTCTCTTCAAATGTATCTGTGTTCATAATCAGATTTTTTCTATAATTGCACATGATCTTGTTTGTGTATTTTTTAAAATTATTCCTTTTTTTTTTGCCTGGTTTTCAAACTAAGTGTGCTGAATTCAGCTATATGTCAAATTACAGGTTTTAATTTAATGATGTTTAGACTTAAAACCATGAAAATGATAAAACAATTAATCTTTGGTCTATTCCAATTTTTCTTAAATCAGAAGAGTTGTTAATCAGCTGTCACAGCTCTCATAATTTCAGGATGACATCTCAAAAGAATACAATCACACAAACAATAAAAAAACTAGAGTTTTGTAAACCTATACATTTTTTAGGGAAATTAATAGTAGAGTGGAATAAAAAATGTTACTTAATAGCTAAGAGCCTTTTCAGGAGAAGTGACTGAATGCCAGCTTCTACCTCCAAAAAATACACAAAAGATTATTTCAGTTAAGTTGTTGGACAAACAGGCTGTGGTATGTCATGGGGCCTGAACTCAGAAAGTGGCTTTCAGGAATTTTTAAGAAGCCAAAGTGCTCATTATTTGGAAATAAACTTGCTCAATAACTGCTGAAGATGGCCACACATTTCTTCTTCAGGAGACTGTACAGTGTAACCACCATTACACTGAGAAATCTGATGAGTGGAAACTAAAGACACCACCTGATGACCTCAGGAAAGGGTCTTTCAGCAGGTGAGCAAAGTTAATGTCCTTCTGGTTTAGATCAAGTTCAAATTCAGGTCTTTTGCTGAGCCTAGAACAGAAAAATTGCTAAATATATTTAACTAGATTTTACAATGTTTGTTCCATGTCCTTTGCAAGTGAGTTAAATGCTGAGTGAGGCTCCAAAAAGGTGCTGGTTTTTTTACCAGGTACTGTTCTTGAGATTCTTTCACATTTTGAGAGCAAATTCTCCTCAGATGTGGTGCAAAGTCAGAGCTCCACTACTAGGCTGCCTTCAGAACTAGCGATGCTCAGAGAGAGAGGTGCAGTGGTTCCATACTGAGAGGAGGAACTGTGCCATTGTGGTCTTCCACAGTATAAAAAAATGTGAGGGTTCAGGACACACAGCCAGTGGAGAAGGATGTGCAGGCAAGGGTTTTATTTATTCTTCTAGAGCTGCAAAAGACTCACTGAAGTGCTGAAGAATCAATGGAATGCACTGGCTGTTTTTTCTAAAAAATAATTCAGATAGAAAAATTTATTTCTTCAGCTGAACTGAACTCTCTAAATGAAAATTTAATTTAGCAAGAAAGAATAAACAGCTCATGCTTTTCAATGTTAAGAAAATCCTTTGAAGTGGAGAAACACTTTAAAACGTAAGAAGAAACTGCCACTCTATGAGAGGTACTTTAGGAAGATGCAGAATACAAATGGTCACAAAACCCCAACATCTGGCCTATCCGGTCTGAAAAATTGCTTCAAAGTGTATCAAAAAGGTGAAAATCAAATTGATGAAATTAAAATTCCTGCTTATAAGGATATACTGATTGCTTTTCAAGCTGACCTCCTAAATTCATTGTTTCATGTAGATTATATATTTCTTGGAGATGTAAATTTTGGCAAAAATTCATTATTATGCTCTATAGAGCAGATGTTATATTTAAGATCTCCATCAAAAACATTTCCAGGCCCTATCAAGGAAATGGCCAGGGTCAAAAGGACAGCCTTTCTGAAACAAAATAAAGGTATTCTCAGCCAAAGTTGTGGCAGGTGGAGTGCTGTGTCTAAGTGGCAGCCTTGAACATGACACTGAGGCAAAACCTTTGGCATTTTCCCACAGGAGCCCTGAATGATATAGAAGAAAAAAGCCATGCTTTCTGAAATGAAAAATGACAACAATTCACTCTCAGAGAAAAAGTTCAATCTGATCTCAAGCCACTCTAAAGTATCATGATGAAGTACACTCTTGACTGTAGCTTGATTTTACAATGAGGAAAGTTGGACAGAACCTAAAGGTAAAGTGCTGTTCCAAAAATATTTTCTGAAATTCTTGTTACAATATTTCAAAAGTATAACTTCAAACAGAGCAACAAACACCCTCCAAAAACTGCTGGCATGTAGCTGTGCTTTTGTCGTGCGAAGAAGTGCCTATGCCTATGCCAGTTCTAACTGGCAGGGAATTTTCTACCCAAGGCCATCCACTGGTTCATGCACAACCTGCTCTTACACCTCCACAGGGCAGCAGACTCTGACCCTCTGGGCTACGAGTGTGGTGCAGTCATGCAGCATCAACAGCAAAGATCACACGTGGCCAAGTGTGAAGGGATGTTTTGTACGACTGTATCTAAGATAAGGCTGACTTTCAGTCAGTCTTATATTTGCCTGCTTAAAGTGCTTAGAGTGCAAAACAATTGTTGCATAGCTTAAAAAGTAGGAAAAACAATTAAAATATGGAAAGACCTAGTGCAGGCCATGCTTAGAAACGTATTTTCATTTCTCTTCTGTAGTGTTTCACTGTATGTAATAGATAATAATGATATTTATCACTACGGAAGTTTTAACACAACTTTACAGCTTGACTGTCTTCTGGTACTGTTTTAAGATCAATTTTATCCATTTACCTGCCTTAGTCTACCAGTGCACTCTAAAACAAGTTAAAAACTGTGAGAAAGGTGCTAATGACAATGTGACTACAATGAAGGGAATGACAGCTACTGCCTTCAAGGGGCTGCTTGATCTTGCGACTACAGTCCTCTGAACCTCCTATTCAGAAAGTGTTCATACTTAACTTGGTAGAAGCTTAATAGCTTTTAAACTGTTTAGCAAATGGCAATACCTCAGCATCATAAGAGCTAGATGTGAAAAGAGATTTCTAAATTTACAGAATAAAATTCTAAATAAAAATCAAAGTTCAAATCAAATTGAACATCTAAACATTGCCACTAGCAGACTGAAACCATGACCTTATGTTATCTGAATTCATTTTTTCTAAAGTCTCCTGCGTATCTTCTGAAAGCCACTAAATAAATATTCATGAGCTAAAAACCGAAAGTATGCTCATCATCTTCACATACTTTCTGCTAGGTTTTGCCTGATGAGTTCTCTGACAACTTGTTGCTTGTCACCATAGAAAGCCTGAAGCCTCCATGCTACCCTGGCTTTCAATTTTCCACTTTTCTTATCTTAGTCTTCATATGCACAGACCCCTTGCAGTTTTAAGAAATCAGCTCCACAGTACTCTAAAACTCCTTTTAAAAAGCGTTGCTTAGTACACAGTCTTTGAAAGGAATACATTTGCTTACAGATTTTTGAAAACTGAGTCTGCACCTCTAATATACATATGCCCTCTCTTTCATTCTAGAGATGACTATTGCAAATGAGCCCCAGATTACGTGTGATTAATAAAAAAAATTGTTAAATTTAGCCTTCATAGAGCCTGTTTTACATAAAATAGACGTCTCAGGATCTATATTTAAGTTAGAGTAACCAGTGGGCATTACAGCAGCTTACAAAAATGGATTCAAGATCTCAGCTAAGCATATTTAATATGCAGGATAAAGGTTGGAATGATAGCCCTGGAAAAACCTACTTGTTTTTCCTCAGAACAGGATAATGGCAAAAACTGCATGCAGTACTCACATGGGCATGAGAGTGACCACTGTCATTTTGAAATCATACTTTCACTTTACCCCTAATCCAAACCTCACCATTATGCCAAGCCCAGGCCAAAAGTCTGTCTGCTGTGATGCAGACAGGGTAGGGAGGCATAAATTCCAGAAGGAAAATCTATTTGATGAGACTAGCAATTGAGGGTTTGATCTGAGTTTTAGCCCTGAAGTCAGAGGGAAGACAACAATGTGCAAGATCTAATCTCTCCTTAGAAATGTCTCCTCAGAATATAGGAATGTTTTCACTGAAGAAAAATAGGGAAAGCTTCCAGGATTTAGCATGAACATATTTAATTTCAAGTTTAAAGAAAGTCATTATTTAATGGCATTAGACTTCTGCTTCTACTGAAGAGACTGAGGAAGATTCTAGCTTTATGCTCAGAAATTATGAAATCTCTTTTAAGAAAACAATTAATTTTTATTAGCATAGTTTGAGTCAAGCATTGATTCAATAACCTCATGTCCACTGCATAATTGCTATAAATCTTGCAGATTTATGCTATAAAGATGAGTCTATTCTGCCTCATTAAAACTGTTTTGATTTATTTTGTGTTTAGTACATATCTGAAGAGGCACATTATTACTACTTTAAAAATCCTCATTGTGTTTAATTTTGAATTTCTTTTTGAAATTGTTTGCTAGAATGAAAATAAGTTATATAGGTCATAACTTGTGAAACTTATGAGGAAGGAAAATTGGAGGAATGTTAGATTCATATTTGATCTGGCATATAACCTTGTAAGGTTTAAGTAAGCTGTAATGGAATTTGTTTCAGCAGATCTTGGGATAATTTTGAAATAGGCAGACATCCAAGAATCTCATACCAGAACACTAAATTTTACTATTAAAAAAGGAAAGCTTAAATCCTTTCAAGGCTGTGGCATCTACTGCACAAACAAACAAACAAAAAAAGCTGTCTGATTTGTAAAATCATGCTGGGATTTACAAAAGCTTTGAAATTTTACTTAGTTGATTTTCCTGGTACTGTTTTAACCATCGTAGATACAAATGGCATCTGGGTTTCTGAAATGGAAGAATTCTGTTCCATCTATGAATTCTTGTGTTTTGGTTAATTACCAAACAGCTACCAAATTCAGTTCAGACTGAAAGGTAACTATTTTCATTAAAATATCTGTCACTTATGTTTTCCTATGAGTAATAAGTGTATCAAAGCAATCAAGAATGTATCCTTACAAAACAATGGACTTTTTCATGACATTTCTCTCAGTCTGTTCTGTATTAAGAGTAAATATATAGACATATTAAATAGTCTTATGTACTTGGAAATAATGTGGAAATAACACCCAGACTGCATCACTCACTGGATCGTCAGGCTCAGAGGGAAATGAAGTATAAATCTGAAGCAGTGCTGAAGATGATTTTTTTCTTGTCACGTCTGCTAAATGTCAGCAGAAAAAGAGAGGATCTGCTCCTAAAATCCCTTAGTGATCTTACTGGATGGAAGCCCACTGAAGCTGGGCTCAAACTATTTGACAAAAGATGGCAAACTCTTATAAAAAGGTAACACTCGCTCTGTGTGATGTATGTTAGACAGCTGACACAGAGTTAAAGTCCAGTATTGCTGGTTTTTATGTGGGAGCTTAGACTCTATTTCATTTCTACGTCTTGAATTGAAATTATCAAAAAGCTTTTGTCAAATAGAAAAGAAGGGCTAGAATATCAAATGCAAGGGGTTGCTAATGCCCTTTCTTCCAAGAATGATATATTTACATGAAGTTGGAAGAAATATTGTCAATTTTATTGCATAGCATTTGAATTCAGTACAACTTTTTAAAAAAATTAAACTTGAGTCCCAAAAGTCTTGTGATATACTCAAAAAGTGGCTTGCAGCCCTTTTTTCTAGTTCAATATTTATAAAGAAATAACTATATTATTCTACCTCTATATCAGAGTGAGACACCACTGGTATTAAATACTGTGTAAACAGCTACAATGGAATCTTCATTTCATAAAGAGAAACCCAGGTCCTGAAAAAATAATGTTAAATAAAGCTATATATAGAAAGCATCTGCATATTGAATGCCACAGTAAGAATGATAAAACTTTAACTCAGACAAATTTCTATCAATGTTTCATTAGATAATGCTGGCAAGGGATTAAGGTTAAAATCTTCAAATGTGTGCAGGAGAATTAGGTGCTCAAATTCTGCTATAATCAGCTGCACATTAAACTCATAATTCTCCTGCTGTTCTTCACATGGATGATCTGCAGCTTCATTGAAGGAACAGGAATTGACTCATCCCACAGAGCTCACTCCATGTGAGTGAGCTAAGCTATCCATATTTCTTTTCCATAGCATATTATTAATTGAAGTCCCTATTTAAACAGGAGCTGAGCTAGAACATGATAAAATTAACACGAATATAGCAAAAGATATATCTTCTATTTCACCTCCAGCTGGGGTGGCAATTCCAAAATCAGACTATACTTGTTTTTATTCCGGTATTTGTAGCAAATGTTAGATTAATCTTAATGGTTTTGTAAACAAAGTGACCTTAACAAAACAAACAAAAAAACAACCAACCAACCAACCAAATTAAAAAAAAAAGCAAAAATACCCTCAACCAAACTAAAACACTGAGAACACTCTTAGCAGTGTAGTAGTTAAATTTCTGTGAATTATCCTGGAAGACAAAATCAAATAAAAAAATAGAAAACAAACATAATTAAGTACAATGCAAGCAAATGATGAAATTATCCACTTGATAATTGGTTTCCTAATGTCCAGTGGAGCACGATGTTGTTAATGAGAGTTTCTGTCTCAGGTGCTTCTATACAAGGACAGGCCTTCTCTCATAACTACTCCTTCGCACTTGGGCTTTTGAGAGCATCTCCGAATACTTCCTGCCAAAGCATTCTTTTTAATGTTGGAAGGCAGGAGGGGAAGGGGAGAAGGGGGTGTTTGTTCAGAGTAAATGTTAGAATACTAAAACCTCAAGATTTATCAAGAGATATGCCAGGGAGGCACCAAGCAGCATGAAATGGTGGCTTTAAGCATTTAACATCAGCATGCACTGTGAACTGCCACGGTACTGCCCCGACCCCTGCTATGTCTCACAAGCACTTTTTTAACCGAAAAAAGTTGTCTATATACACCCCGTCAAGTAAAAACACCTCTATACACGTACAGCTTATACATCTCAGCCAAAATATGCATTCAGACCAGGCATGTGCTGACTGTAAGGTGAGCAGACTGGATATGAAAGAGATGAAGCTTCCTGATATGTTTCTCAGTAATGTGGCAAAGAGCATGATAATTATGATTACATGGACCAGACCTGTGTTGGATGCAGGGCTGATTGGGTCTAAGTGGCAAGGTGTTAGCAGTGGGGGGCTGCAGTTGTGACCCCTGTGGTGAGTGACTGGACACAGACAGTTCCAGCAGCCATGTTGCACAGGGATTCATTAACTGTAAGATTTATGCTAAAAGAATTCAAGAAAATTGTAAGTCTTTAGGACACCTGGCTCCATACATCTCTCTTGCGGCTCTGCAGCATGACAAACATTTGCAATCAGAAAACAGAGGTGCAGGTACTGTGGCCGTTACCATCCAATCTTGTTTTGGGAGGTTCTGAATCTCCATGAGACTAGTTGTCTTGTTGAACACATTAAATTTGGTTAACCCTGGCTGATTCCAAAACAGCCTGCTTTTGACATTCCAAATGCAAGTGCATGTAGCCAGATAACCAATAAAAATGTTTCCAAATGCAAAGTAGAAGCCAAGAGCTGTGCTCATCCCCACTCTTATCTTTACTGCCTAGCAGACAGGAGGCCTAGTAATAGATTTTTAAAGGAGAAAATGTCAAAAATAAGAATTTAAAATTAAAATGGATAATGTAGATGTAGATGAACAGTGTTCTTTTTAATGAATTAAGGTTACTCTCTTCTGATTTAAGTTTAATTATTTAAATAAACAAGTCTTGTAATTAAGGAGTAAAAAGAAAAATGTTTTGGAGGCAAAGCAAAATAAGACTTTCCAAGAGAAAGGAAAACAAATATTAAAACTTCTCAAGGTGTTCATTTAGAAGAAGTTCATATGATCCTTGAAGTACACACAAATTTAAAAAAAATTTACTGTTTTTGAATTTACACCTATCTAATGACATACTCCCCATGTAGTATAAGATGTCAATAGCTCAATGAAAAATGCATTAGTAAAATTTTTTTGCTAGAACTTGTCTTGTAAAATAAGTTTGCTTCAAGAACGAAGATTTTACACTTTTTTTCTTCACCATCCTAGTAGACACTTTCTATTAAAATCCAAGGTCAAAAAAACCCCCAAAATTCAGCAAATACAAAGAACTCAAATTGTTAATTAAATGTACTACTATGAGTAATTGCACTGAAGTCACTGAAGTTCTTTAACTATACTGCAGTTAAGTGTATGCAAACTGAATAAAGGAGTAAGAAGAAAAGATGCTTGTGTCTTTATTCCATCTGTAATATTAAAAAAATTATACTTGCTCTACTCTTCCATTTTCCAGTGTTCTCTTACACACAAGAGATTAAGAGAAAAATACAACAGGTCAATATAACTTATCTATAAATAAGGTGTTTAATACCAGTTTCATTTCTTAGAGGCACAACATAGAATAAATACCAATATGTCTTAGCAGATTTTAACAAACATTGCACACTAAAAGAAAACCATAGAATATTTTAAAATTAATTACACTGCCCTGTTGCAGAAGCATGAAAAACTGAATGAAGAAAAGTCTTTTTATAGACAGATACAGTAGTATATGTGTCTAGATCTTTTTACAACTAGTCCTCTCTAAAGGCATAAAGAGGAGAAAAGGTTTTCAATTCCAAAAGTCAAGTTTTACTGGATCATAAATTAGGGTAGTTACTTTCTTAAGTCAAAAACTTGCTAAGAAAGGTAAAAGACAAACAGAAAATCACCAATGAGCCACAACCAACCAATGCCTGCCTATCTAACCCTTGCTTTCTCATGATTTTGTTGTATTGTAAGATTGTGATTGTGAATCAATGTAGTGTTATCTGCTGCTTCACTCCAGTTCATGTAAGTTGCACGTTTGAACAGAGTGCTGTTGATATGCAGGATAGCGTAGGATGAAAGCTGCATTCTGTCACATTCAAAATTCCTAATTATACTTACTTAGCAAAGTTAGACACAAAACCCCAAAAGCTACTAAACTTGGCAAATCATGACTGAAATCGAATAAGGACTGACGTTACATGACAAACGAATCTTACAAATAAAAAAGGAGCATGCAGCTCTGGGCAAAATAGTCAGACGGCTGATGTCCACTGAACCTTCAGCATGACTGTCTGGTTTCAATGTCAAAACAAATTTCTTTCTAGAGTATTTTATCAGACACACAGAAATTGTTTGAAGCAATTTAGACAGAGATGGAATGTGGGACTGCATATCCACCTGATAGTGACTAATGGGTAATATGGGGAGAAGTCTCCTGTTCTCATTTGAGTGTCTAATGATGGATGTTTGGGGTTAGATTTCATTATCCTACTCAGACCCATGCATGCAATACTCCACTATTAAAAAAAAAGTTTTGTGTGATTAAGCTCTGCACTCATTGTAACAAAAAAATCTTCTGTTTCCCATTACAGAGACTGCATGACATATTAAAAAGCTAATTTCAGCTTCATCTGATTCCTTCACTGTTTGTTAACTAACTAATATTCTCTGTCATTCACTATTTTTATAATGTCATCAAACCAGATCAGACCATAGGGAAGAATGAAGAACACTATATATACCATGCTTGCATTTATTTTCCAAGACAGAGTGCAGGAGTAACTGTTCTTACAAATTTTATATCTTTTCTTGGTATCAAGTTATTAATTGTTAATGTAGAAATTCAGTCCTCACAGCATTTGTACTAAGTTGGATGAACACAGTCTATCAATTCAACCATTTGTGATTCTGGCAGTGCTTTTCTTCAAGTCAGGCCAAGTACCATAGAAGAGTTTTCACTAAAAGTACTAGTGCGTTCAATTCATTCAAAGCAACATTTATGAAATAAAAAATTGAAGTATAATGGCCCTTCCAACCTACAGCATGGGAGACATGAAATGAAATTCTCGTCAACAGACACTTGCCTGAACTTCTTTTTGAAATTCCTAAAACAGTAATAATACTGATGTTCAGACTAGACTGTCCAGTCAATATCTGGGTGGGTTTTTCAAGCAAGACCTTCTGATTAGGTAATTTTTTCCAACAAGTCCTTTGCTAAAATGTTTATTCTTATAGTTATTTACTTACACTTTTATTGTTTTCCAACCATTTCACTACTAAATAGGTACATTGATTAAAAAAAATTTTGTAGTGGATTATTTTATCAATCTGTGTAATTCTGAACAAATAACAATCAATCTAAACAATCAAAAATTCCTGTATTACTGAGGTAATTAACTGCACACTGTGTAACTTGCATCACAGGGTCACACGTGTAGGGCATCAGTTGAACCCAGTGCTTCCACCACTACCACCTCTTTACATGCACCTTAGGCACAGTCCCCAGATTATTTCCTTCTTGCATATACATGATTTCTATTAAACCTTTTGTAGGCTAATTTCCCTTGTCCTCATAGCTGTGCATTTGCATGGCTTTCCTGCAATTATACTTTCACATAATTTTATTTTGCTTTGAATATTTCTATACTGTTTTACGTTTACCAATCTTTCATAGTAGGTGGGGGTGTTTTGGGTTTGGGTTTTTCTCTACATTAAGTCCTTAGATTTCTTGGTATTAGAAATAAAACATCAAGGCTGGAACAAATATGACCTTTTTAAGCTTGTTAAACAAAACTCATGTGGAATCATAAGAAATATAAGATCTTGTTTATCAGGAATGGCCCTTTGTAAAGCAGAGTTGAGTGAAAAGGATGGGTCTAGGTATAAATTGAGATAGGGACTATTTGGTCTAAAATAGACTTGTAGGAAGGAATTCAAATCGCCTACCACTTTAAAACTTGACATTTTGAGTGTATCCCAAATGTGCCACTATTAGGTAGTTAATATAACATGCTCTCATTCTTGGTTTTCCTATTCTTCTCTAATGGTAAAGCAAATAAAGCCAGGGAGACTGACTTCAAAGCTTAATATTTATTCTAACTCACAGCACACTTACTTAGACACTAAAAACCTGTGATTCACATTCTTGCTCCAAATAATTTCTTTAGTGAAATACACCAGTGTCATCAGGTGTGAGTAAAACCATCAGAGCCCAAAGTATTGTGTAACATTCCCTTAATGTTCTCTCATTGACCACTGATACTTCAGTGGCAAGAACTAATGTCATTCCCAACCTTGAGGTCTCTACTCCAATCTTCCACTTGGTCAGCTATAAGATAAGATTAGGTTGCTCAGTGCCTTACTCAGTCAGAAAACCCACAAGTACAAAGGCTACACAGTCTGCATGGGCAGCCTCTTCCACTGTGTGACTCTTCTCACAGTGAGGCCATATATCCAGCCCAAACTTGCTTCACCAATGTTTCCTGTAAATCTATCCATCACTCCACTTGTCAACCTACAAGTACAGAGAGACAAAACATTTTCTTTCAGACTGAATGCAATCTGTCTGCCATCAGTCTGAAGTCAGTCTTCTCTCCAGGATGACTCCTCTTGGAGTTTCATTTCAGCACACAAGATTACTTTAATTACCAGAACTCTGAACTTTCTGTTTGAGAACTAACTCTATAACTGTCAGTCATTCACACAACGTTAATGAAAAGGAGATTATAGATTAAGAGCACAGTACAAGATGCTAGTTGTCTTTGGCTGCATCTAAGTGGCATGACTCTATATCTGAATGCCTAGGTCAGCCAAACTATACTGTAGTAGTTTTTAATGAGAGCTGTGCATTTGTGCAGCTCCTCAGCCTGCTAGTTAGTCAACAACAAAACTAAATCCCATATGAAGAAAAATATCAGAAATCATTTCTATTTCTAAAAAAAAATCTATTATTTTTTCACCAGGCAAGACTAAAGATAGAATCAATAATGAATTGCAGAGTCATTCAGGCTGGAGAAGCCTCAGGAGTTCTCTAATCCAACTGAAGCTCTGAGGTCAGACCAGGTTGCTCAGGGCTTTAGGAAGTCTGGTCTTGAAAACCTCCTGCATCATCTCTGGGAAGCCTATTTTAGCACTTGTCTGTCTTCTTGGCATGCCCACTACTCCCAGCCCTTAAACTGGATCTTCTGTCTCTTTTAATTTATATCTATTACCCCATGTCATCCTGTCATGCACATATCTAAAGAGCCTGACTGCATCTTCTCATAATACCCCCCAAGGACTGGAAGGCTTCTATTATGTTGCCTTTGCAGCCCACCTCCTTTTTTACTCTCTAGGCTAAATAATCCCAGCTCCTTGAGCCTTTCCTGGTGGGTTGTGTGCTTCAAAGTGTAATTATAATTAACTTCAGCAGTAGGACATAGATCTGAGTAAGTAATATGCAAAAAGTCAGGTCTTCTTGCTCTAGTCTACTTTAAGTTCAGTGCCTTCTTTTCCACAAAATGCTTCAGTTTTATTCTGTAACTGTCTACATGTTCCTACATGCCACCACTAATTATCTACTTCCCTTTAATACTGATGGATAAATTTTCAGAGCATTTCTTAATTTGATATAGGTTTCCAGTTCAAGAACCACCTTGCTCATTGAAAGAATTGCAAATATATTTTACATAGCTTCCAGCTTTAGTCCTGGGTTTAGTGAACTTCAGTTTTTAGATGCTTATCCTGAAAAGGCAGAGGTGTAGTTCCAAGATGGAGTTCTAATGATTTATGTTTACCTGTTCTTGTAATTAAAGATATTCAAACTAGTTTTCTAATAAGTTTAAAAGGCATTGGGCCTGTCCCTTCTGCATTTGGAGATAGATTTGCTCGGGGAGGAATAGAAGGAAGAGACAGGGAACCCAGAGTCTTAAAATGTGGAATTTTTGATTTGTTTAGATTGGAAAGCCAGTTTAAGAACAAATTCCCATCCAAAGATTACATTCTCTGAAAAAGTGGAAAACTGAGAGTTTAAAATATGGTTGCATAGACAGCACAAAGTATCTAGTTTGTTATAGGTAATCTAAAGCAATTATTAATAGATGTACGGCCTAACTGCCTTGAAAAATAAGAATATTCTACTTGAATCCTGCTTGTCTCTCCAAATGATTATGTTGTAGTAAATGACTGAAAGTTGACATGTGCTGAAAGAAAGTTAATCTTTGCAAGGAGAGAAATTAAATACTAAAAGAGATGCCCAGTAAAGCTGAGGCATCTTAATCCATGAAGATTAAAAACAAAAGAGAAGAAAAATTAACTGGACAAGAGTAGAAGCAACCTAATGCGACTTTGAAATTAACTCTGTTTGGAGTATGATGGTGGGTTGATCTTGGCTGGCTACCAGACCCTCACTCTCTCTTTTTTATCCCCTCTCTTCAACAGGAGAGGGTAGAAAATAATAAAAAGACTTTTGAGGGTCAAGATAAAGACAGGGAAATCACTCATCAATTATCATCATAGGCAAAACAGACTTGACCTAAGGAAAATTAGTTTGATTAGTTGCCAGTTAAAATATGTTGCAGTGGTTTTTTATCGTTTTCCTTTGATTTTGTGAAGATGATCTAGCCCCACCCCCTCTTTCCCCTCGGGTGGTGGGTCTCAAGCCCAAGTCCTTCCCCTGACTTCCCTCCTAAGGCAATTCCCCTCCCTTACCTCCCTATCCATCACCCGGGGTCCCTCCCTGTATTCCAGCACCTTCCCCATCCATCACCTAAACCCCTTCTGCAGCCCATGTCCATCTCCCTTGGACCCTTCCCCTCCTTCCAGAGAGTTCTGTATATCCCAATATCTTATTGGTTCTCCTTAGTGTCATTTCTTGTTGTGTACCCTTGTTAGCTGTACCTAAGTGTGTTCCCTCCCTAAACTCCTCCCTGTGTTATTCCTGATTGGTTGTACCCTGTCTCTGTCTCTTGTATCCACCCTCCTGTAAGACTGTCTGTTTCCTATGATTTTGTGGCTCAGTTGCACTGAACCCTGTTCAGGGAATAAAGGACTCTCTGGACTTATTGATGTGGCTGGTCCCTCCCTCCCTCTTTGTCTTGGAGCTTTGTCCTGGCTTACTCCTGTCTTATCGCGTCCCGCACGCGGAGCTAGCCGGGGACGAGAGCAAGGATTTCCATGTGGCCGCGACAGCTGGCGCCCAAGTGGGGCCCCCTCCTTTGGGCTATGGACCCCACGGCAGAGCCGTGTCTGTGAGGACAGGGATCCCAAAAATACCGGCTCGTGGCTTGTCAGTGCCCTCGTGCTCGCTCGCCACATTTTAGTGGCTAGAGTGGCTGGAGGAGGGAAGGGTAGCCGTCTTGCGGATCAGGACCGTCCTTCCCCTGCTCTGAGGACCTTTTCACTTGGATTTTCTCTGGGCCATCAAGAAGGTTCGGCAGGTGGCGACCATCAAACCTGGTTGTTCATGAGTACTGGAGTGGTGAGGCATCCTCCGTACTTACGTGAGTTTTCTGGGCCCTTGGTTTGGGATGGATTCCCGTGGGGGTGGTGTGGTGTCCCTGCCTGTGTGTCAGAGGAAACCCCACTGTGGCTGGTTGACTCAGAGGGCGGTCTGAGCACGCACCACCCGGTGGTTTGGAGCCATTTTATTTTACTTTTACATTTTACGAAGCGAAAAAGGGTGAGGCTCGGATGGTTAGTGTGTCAAGTGGTGAGGTATCCTGCCCGGGTAGCGAGGAACCTAGGGATCTTTGATTTTAGTGGATGCCACTTAGATGAAGCTGACCACTGAGCGGAGGGAGTTTACTTTCCAAGTTGTGGGCGCCCTTGTTGGGGAGATATTTTATTTTAAAGGGGCTTTGGAAGGCACTAGCACTCAGTAATTTTATTTTAAAGGAGTAACTTTTAGTTACCTCATATAAGTGGCAGGGCTTCCTATGAGGGAGCCCAGGATGCGTCCTGTCGTCTAGCCCTTGTGAGGGCTGGCGGACATCACTTAGATGATAACGGGTAGTGACGTATCCCTGTCGGCTACAGGGAGCCCAGGGTGCTCCCTGTGGTTTAGTTCAGGCGTGGACTAGCAGACATCACCCAGGCGGCTTACAAAGGGAAGGGGTGCCTAGTGCCCTGGGTGTTTATTTTAAAAACTAGTGCGGGAGGGATTTTTTAGAGTTTAAGGGTTATTTTGTGTTGATATTTTGAATATTTTATTTTGAAGGCTCCCCTGGGTAGTTCTTGGGGGAGAAAGCCCACTTATCGCGGGGTGCATTGTCTCCCTGGCTCTCCGCGAACCTCCCGTTTCCCTAACCTTGACTGAGTGGGTACAACACCCCTCAGTCTCCCTAATGTCCACCCCTGAGTGGGACTGATCACCCCACTCAGGGTCCTTCCCTGCCCTCTTTTCCTAGTCAAGTCCGTAAGGTGGCAGTGGCGTTGTGGCCAGCCCTGCCATCTTCCCCTTCACTCCTCCAAGTTTTCTTTTGCCCTGATTCCCTGGCCACACAAAATGGCACGGGCCTTGTGGCCAGCTCTGCCATTTTGTCCTTCTTCTCCCTCAATTTTTCCTGCTGAATCCTGCAGCTCCTTTCCTTCTCTACTCCTCCCCTTCCTTTCTTCCCTGCTCCGCCCCTTCCACTGGCGGCCCCGCCTTTACTCCATTCCTTCCGGTTCCTATGCCTCGTTATCCGGTTGCCACAGTGGTGGGGCCGGATGGGATGGGACTGGGACCGGAAGGAGGGCGGGGAAAACATGGTGGCCACCATGCCCAGACATCGGCAGAGGGAGCACCAAATGGGGGCCCCATCCTATCCCACAACCCTAGGGAGCCGGTGTAAGCGAGGAAGGCCAGGGACAAGAAGCTTCCCTGTTTAAAGAATTATTTGGGAGTTTAAAAAGGGTCTCTCTGAAAAGTAACCTAAGAAAATGTAACATCTGGGAAGGAAGACAACGCTAAAGGCCACAAGAATATCTACTGCGCGTCTCTCCCAGGCAGTTTTCCCCCTTTTACCCTAATGTTTTTCCTATTCCGTTCATTATCCTTTAAGTCGCTACACCACTTCCCTACCCCCTCTCCTTTCCATTCCTCATATTACCTTGGTGGTTTTCCCTACCCCTACCCTTCCATTCTACCAACCCCATTATCCCAAAGACCCTTACCCTTTCCATCCCTTTTACTATTTATTCTGTTTGTGGATACTCTATACTTTATTTTAAATATTATCACATGTGCCCATTAATTTTAAAGTTGAGATTATGTTTACTATTTCTACTTCCTTTTATAGATCAGCATCCTTACACCCACTCTATCCCAGAATGTCTTACCGACCCACATCTCCACCCATCATATGGGTCAGCACCTCCTTTGAACACCGGAATGGAGGCATACGAACCTTAAGAGTTTGGATCATAGTGGATTAAGAACCCACCTCGAATAAAGAATAATGTGAACTGATTTCGGGACTTTCTGAGTGGCGTAAGATCGTCAGGATGGATGATTGAAGTTTTAGAAATTAGACTTTATTTTACTTGTTATAATTATATTCGAATGTATATGTTTTCTTTGTATTGTATATTCTTGTTTTTTGTATTACACCTCCCACTTTCCTTTTTGTAAAAGGAAGGGGGGAGATGTTGCGGTGTGTTTTTATCGTTTTCCTTTGATTTTGTGAAGATGATCTAGCCCCCTCCCCCCTCCCCTTTCCCCTCGGGTGGTGGGTCTCAAGCCCAAGTCCTTCCCCTGACTTCCCTCCTGAGGCAATTCCCCTCCCCTACCTCCCTATCCATCACCCGGGGTCCCTCCCTGTATTCCAGCACCTTCCCCATCCATCACCTAAACCCCTTCTGCAGCCCATGTCCATCTCCCTTGGACCCTTCCCCTCCTTCCAGAGAGTTCTGTATATCTCACTGGTTCTCCTTAGTGTCATTTCTTGTTGTGTACCCTTGTTAGTTGTACCTAAGTGTGTACCCTCCCTAAACTCCTCCCTGTGTTATTCCTGATTGGTTGTACCCTGTCTCTGTCTCTTGTATCCACCCCCCTTTAAGAGTGTCTGTTTCCTATGATTTTGTGGCTCAGTTGCACTGAACACCGTTCAGGGAATAACAGATTCTCTGGACTTATTGGTGTGGCTGGTCCCTCCCTCCCTCTTTGTCTTGGAGCTTCGTCCTGGCTTACACCTATCCTATCATGTCCTGCATGCAGAGCTAGCTGGGGACGAGAGCAAGGATTTGCGTGTGGCCGCGACAAAAATAGAGTAGGTTGGTGAACAAAGACAAAAGACTCTAAAACACCTTCCCACAACCCAACCTTCTTCCCAGGCCCAGTCCACTTTGTCATCCCTAACTCTCCTACAACACCTCCCCCACCCAAAGCAACCCAGGGTGGGGAATGAGTGATGGCAATCAGTCCATAACAGCTCCTCTCTGCCATTCCTTTCTCCTCACACGTCTCCCCACTCCAGCCTGGGGCCATCCCAGAGGCTGAAGGAAATCACCTGCTCCAGAATCTCCTCCCATTCTCTCCTTGTCTCAAGAGACATGAGCAGGTCCTGATAGCATCCAGCGGTGCCTTCCAATCTAATGTAATCTGCCAATCTGTGATTAATCCAACTGTTAAAAGCAGCTGCAAAAATATATAAGAGCAGACAAATCTAATTTTTAAAAGCTCATTTAGTTTGTTTTTCTGAAAAATTTAACATGGGTACAGTCAGTTCTGCTTTTTATCAGCTTGTGAATTGCACATCTATTTAAAATACTTGTTTTCTTGGAGGAATTGCTATTTTAAATTGAAATTTAGTTTAAGATAAAGAATAACAGTCCTTCATGCTTTAACAACAAATAAATGTTGCAAAGTAAAAATATTTGTGTTTTATTTCTGACTAGGAATCTTCATGGAAGATAAACTGTAAGGCTTAAAGTACCTGCACCAAAGATCCCTAAAGCATTTTATGAACTCTTCTAATTGCATGAGTCAGCTAGCTATTAACGTTACTGACATCCACTGTCTAAAACATGAAAGTCATTATGAGCACACTGTAGCTGCTCCAGACATCATGGCAGATTATAAAGAAGAATATTTCTCAATTTAAAAATAAAATGTTATATAGACACAGTCTTTCAATAATAGCTCTTTACATTGAATATAAAGAAGGCTAGCTGAGCTGCTTTGTGTTGACTGTTGTAAAAGATCACAATATCTCTAAAATCTTACTCTAAAATTCTTTGATTTTTTAAACTAAATCTTAAATTGCAAAACATACACAGATAGAAAAGACAGCAACAAATCTCCAGAAACAAACTCTGCAACAAAATTTTCGTATGTCTAGGAGTTATGTTTTGTCCTGTAATAATCTTAGCCCTCTATGCCTGATTCTGAACTTCACTCTATAAATACATGTTTTTCTGCATGCGTCTACAAACGCTGACACTAGACTTCAGCCTGAAGAGGCCCTTTACAAGCAACTGTGACTTCCAAAATTGGTGTAGGAGCTAAAGGTAACAATCTATCATATAGAAGATGTTCTCATGCAGAGAAATATGCTATCTTCTTCCTGTGTTAGAGTTGTATGAAATTGTCCCTGTATTCTGGACAGGAACACTAACACAGTGAGCTTTTTGCCCTCATCACTGGATGAGTTCAGCCTTACCTGCTTACAAGCCACAAGTCAGACTTTTCCGAAGTGAGAAAAGACCTATGAACTCAGTAGAAGCAATTTTTTTTTTTTAATTAAACAGTGGTATATGTACAGCATATTTGATTTTTGAAAAAAATGAATCTTCACCAGAAGGCCTAGAAGAGCTGTAGCATAATGGCTCTTGAAGCAGTGCTGCAGTTTATCCCCACAAGCAGTTTGAATCTGGGAGGCAGAAAACAGGTTCCACATGCTCAGGCTCACTGGCCACAACTTGTTGTTACCACTCTGGAGACAGACACATCACAGAAACTCTGAAACTCTTGTTATTGGGTGCTGCAGGTGCCCTAATTTGGACTGGTTGATAAAAGTATTTTTATGGCAACAAAGCTCTGTTTGCTGAAGGAAAAGAAGTGGAAGAGAGAGACCTGTGGTAGATGCAATATCAGTTATAAGAATTATATTAATGTAATATTCTTTAACCCACAGCTTGATGCAAAGAGCACCTTGCATCTTTTGGGACAGCTTTTTTCTCAAGGACAGGGAACTGCTCTGAAGCTCAGGCAAGCAGCAAGTTCTGCTGCAGGTGTGTGTTCAACAGTTAACTGAATTGGGCTGCTGCAATATAGTTGCAGTTGCAGTTGAAGCTGATATTTGAAAGTGTGAATTCTTTAGCATTTTCCTCTTTCTTCTCTATTTAAGACTAAATTTCCAAAAACTGTTAAACTAACATGCAGTGAGCGTACAAAATGCACTTGTACACTAGAAGATGCAGACAAGATCTTCCAAAATAATCTTTTCCTCACCAGGGTTCTTAGTCTTTCCCTTTCCTCCACGGACAAACACTGTGCGTTTTGAATGCACTTATTACTCTGTTATGGCAAGCCAATTCACTGGTTTTACCAAGATGTTAAACAATATTGACTATCTACAATTTCCCACAGTTCCCCACAATTTCCCCAGATCCGTTGCCTTTTTAATTTGTAATAACATGCAATTAATTTTTCCGTCGACTAAAGGTTCTGAAGGATTTTTATTCTCTTCACACAAAATGTCCATTTTTAATTTGCTTATCAAACCCATAGGTTTTCCACTCCGTTAGTTTTTGCAATGTGGTTGCTAGGCAACTAAAATAATTTTTCCTATCTTAGTTCAGCAAAGGAAGATACAAGTTTACCAGGCTGAACTTTGCTGATGCTTTTGTGGTTCAATTAAGTCTCGAACGTTTATAATCCGTTGTCACTCATATCTCTCCACACTCATTTTTTCTCATTGGAGTTTCATGGAGGTGGGAACAGATGTAGCAGTTCTCAGAGTGTGTGATTTAAGCACAAGCCAGTAACAAATTACCTGGATTCATAACTTGGGAGAGAGCAGTGTAAACATATAGAACTCTTCAATAGTTTTCTGTTTGATGAAACAATACGTCATAAATCAGTAAAGTCAGCTTCAAAAGTCAAACATGGAACAGTTATTTGTTTTAGTGTTCTCAATGTTCAGGTACTTCTAAAATGATAGAATACTAAAAAAACCCATAATGGCTAATATTTTCCGTGAATACTATTTTACCTTTCCCCCCACAGCTTATTATTTCATATTAAAATTGGTCACATTCCATATTTAGAAGTTTCTGATTCAGTAATCTCAAAACATTTTACTTATGAGATCATGTTGTTTCTATCAGAAGTGAAATGTTTGTATCCAGACATGTGCCCAATGCAGTAATCATGAATATAGTTTTAAAAACACAAGATTTAACATATTCAGTGAGTCATAAATTATATATAGCATTTTCAAACTCTAAAAGGAAGATGGATCGGACAAGCATATGACTATATTCCATTTAAGATTAGGGCAGTTAAGAAAAGCAAGATAAGAACTAGAAAGTCATAATGGTTGTTCCCAAAATGATGAGAAGAAATCACAATAGGAAAGGTAAGACAGTACCAGCAAAAAAAATCTTACTTTGGTGAATAATAGCACTGTTTCAAAGGATTCTTCAGCTTTTGTATTATTTTTCAGCAGAATGATAGATTTGCATGCTGATTCAGTGTTTTCTAGACACATAAGTTCTGCAGTAACTGCTATAGCAGACTGAGCTTCAAGAAGTGTCCCCAGAAAACAATTTTTGGTTAAAAGAACAGATTCCCTAACTGATGAATGTATGCAATTCATTAAATGTTGGGTACAAAAAAAAGATGAAGTTTTTATTATCTCCACAGCAGTTTTCAATTTCAACAACTAAAGCTGGAAACAGCTCATCTTTTAGAATGGCTGAAAAAATATTTCCAATTAGATTCCAAATAAATTTTCCTTCCCATTCCACACTTCTTTTTTTTTAATCCAAGACTATTGTATTAAAAACCCCAAAACAGTGAGAGCTGCAGTGATCACTAGAGCTCAGTTGGATTTAAACAAGGTTTCACGGGGATTAGGTAAGGGAAGAACTGAATCATAAATATGCCACTTCTAAAGAAAGATTTTTAGCATGAAACAGAATATATAGCTCTACTATAAAAAGATGTGTCACTAGTTATTTCAACATCTTTGAAGAACTAATTCGGTGTGTGACAAAACAGGGTTAAGTGAAAGCAGTACCTGCCAAAGGACTTAATATACCAGCTTTGGTGGCTATGATTTCCAAAAACTGTATGTCAGAGGCAAGAGGAATCTAGGGTCGTTACAGACAAAGATAATGGACAGTGGCAGGCAGTAGTTTAGGATGCCAAATGATTCATTACCTTGACTCAGTTTCTGCTCTCTATGCAGAACAAAATGATTAGGACTCTCTACTGGGAGACAGAACAGCACTACATTTTCCGTACATGACATACAAATCCAGTCACACTGAAATAAGGCCTCCAAGACTGCTCTGAACCATTGTGCAAAAGTAAGACAGAATGGACCATTGTAACAAAGGATACTGCTGGAACATAGAACTTTACTGACCTGTCTGCTATGTCAAAATGAGCAGAGGAACATCTGCCATCTTTATACTAGCAAGGCATTCTGTACTGTCTTGGAAAAAAAACCCCTAAATCCACTGACAAAACCACCAAACAAAACCAAACACAGGCAGCTTTGTCTGCGTTGCTGCAAGCTGCAAGAACATTAGACCTGAGCTTGCTGTTTTCTGCAGCAATGATGTATTAACTTTGATACGAAGATGGGTCTTTTTAGTAACTTCAAGACACACATCACAGCGAAAACCATCTTAAATGTTAAGATACCTCTTTTTTTATAACCTATGTATAGCATGGCAAACTGCAAGTAACTATAACAACACTGCAACCATAGAAGCTGTCTCTGATTTTTCATTTTCATTACACAGCCATGCACAGCATTACCCTGTTATGTTGGTGTAGCATGTGTACTCGATTTCTTCTCATTCAGTTGAGTCAACCTTTTCAGAACACTGAGATGAATCTTCCTTCTTTAAGCCAGCACAAATACAGTGAAAGCTAAAGCATGATGCAAAGAGAAGAAAAGGGGGGTTTTTGAGGTCACATTCAGGCCTTCATGTTTATTCAGTCAGTTACCCTGATTTCCAGCTATACATAAGCACATGTGTTTATTTTAGTATAGGTCAGACTCATATCATAAAGAAATAGAGACAATTACTTAATGTTTGTACATCTGAAATTTCTCAATAATTATGCAATGGGCAAGATCCTACTCTAAATGACTGAAAACTGAAATTCTGAATTACAAAAGGGAAGGAAAACTATACTTCCGTTTAGGTTTGCTTCAAATATCCTGGCATTATTATATGGTGCCAGGTGAAAAACTAGCAGAATTTCCAAACAGCCTGCACTGCTGTGAAGCCTTCAGATAACAACATTGTCCCTGCAGGTCCTTTGCTAAAAATGGTGAAGGGAGGGATACTCACAGTGCTGGCAAAGGTACTTAGAGAGAAAAGAAATGGAGCAGTAGAAGCAGAAACCTCTTCAGAGTAGCAGCAGCCTAGCAGAGTCCTTGATCAGAAGGGCAAAGCCAGGACAGATGTACCCAGCTGCCTGCTAAAGCCATCAGTGTCATTCCTTGTTCCTTTGATGTCTGCAGGCAACCAAAACGCCAGATGTAGTTTGGCAAAAGGAGAGCTTCTTAGCCTCCATTCCCACTCAGTTCACCTGTGCTAGAATGACCATAATAGGGCAACAGTGTGAACACCAGGCTTAGTAAAAAGCAGAAGCTTAAAAAAGCATAGCAGAAAAAGAGCGCCCAGAACATTACAAGGAGTTCATAATAAAGATGTATAGAATAAGGCTGCTGTCATTTTTTTTTTCTTGGGCACATTTCTTTTCCACCGTCATGTCAGATGTTTTACAGTAATATCTCGTTTAGAAGAATAACAGAGAAAAAATTGGCATTTAAGACAACTGAAATTGTCCAGTTACTGATCTGCCATTTTTTTGGGAAGATAGCTATCTGAAACACCTTCTTTTTTTCCTACTATTTGCAGTAAGAAGAGAAAACAAACGTAAACAAGGACTTCATCTTACAATGTGCTACACAAAAATAAATAAATGGTTTTTGGCAGTTCTTGGAACACACTGGGCCATTTAAAACTGCAGGAAAACATTAAACAATAAGGGGAAAGGACAAAACTCCAGGGGCACATAATTGCCTACTTTAAGGCGGGGTATAAGTAACGATTAAAAAGTGTCATTAAAATGTGGGAAAATTATTTGCCATAAATAATATCACCAACAAATTAACTTTTATCTCTTCATATGTTGGCCAACAAAATCAGCCACATTTTTTGATGAAATCATCTACAGCAACCACAACAGTGGCTTTATTTCATAATAATTTTTTTTGTAAGCAGGATTTTTCAACTTGTTCAGTCTCTTGGGTTTCTGGGGAAAAAACCCACGACTCAAAAACAACAAAAAACAATCACACCAACAAAACCAACCTGTCTTGGTTTAGAAGACAAGTGACTTCCAGGGGAAACCAGAGCCTCCCTTGGAATAAAAAATGTAAACCCCCCACCTCCGAATTTCTATAATTTTGAAATTATGGGGCTTTCAGGCAAAGATATGG
>WEIT01000061.1:1822-15987 GCA_013389985.1 Dryoscopus gambensis
AAGAAAACTTCCAAAATCTGGATGTCACTGCCCAAGGAGGCTCTCTGTTGATGTTGGTCATTTACAAGAGTTACAGAATAGATAAAAGCCTTACAGGCTAGATAATTCCTAACCTGCAAGTACTTTGATAGGGCTTTAGTTATAACCTGAAGAAACGGAAAGCAAATNCCTCCAGACCTACGGCTCTGAATTAAACTTTTGAAACATAAGATGGGAGAAAAGTTAATAGAAAATCTACATTTAAAAGTGTTCCCCCTCTGCTTAATTTTAGCTTAAGAAATGATAAGTGCTGCTTTTTCTAGTAGAAATTACTTACAAAGTTAAAGGGTCGTGCTCTCACTGCCATAGACAGGAAAACTGGTTAGAGGACCAGAAGGAAGGAGGAAGCCCTGCAGGAATTTAAAGTAACTACTGGAAGACTTGTCTGGTGCATGCTGTGAAACATGGAGTCTATTAATCCTATGGAGGTCCAAAGAGAGATAGAAGAGGTGAAGAAGGCTTTCTTCAACACGATGCAAATCTTGCGTATTAACATCAGGAGACAAATTAGTACATAGCAGCGATTTTTTTGTAATAGAGCAAAAGCCTAAATGAATCAAAAAGCATGAGAAAAGACAGATAAGATGGGCAGGAAAGAAAGGGACATACAATGGCAAAGGAAAAGGAAACTGTGTCCAGAAATCAGAAATTTGAGGGAAATATTTTGGAACATTTCCTTTGGACTTTATTTGTGGCAAGACAAAAATGCATGTTACATCCATTCTCAAAAATGAAACTACAAAGAATATAGAAAAAGCAATAAGAAATAAATGCATGCAAAGATGTCAAATTGGGGATGAGGAACTAAAGAAGTGAAGTCCAAGGGCAAGCATTTCATATAACTGAATGAATCCAAAGTAGTGCAGTAAAACAATTGAAAACAGGCTCAAGTTAGGTAAACTCTGAACAACATATTTACTGACACTAGAAATGTGATTGCTACAGTGGGAGAAATTCTGCTTTAGTCTTGTAGATTTTAATAGCAAATGCATGGCTATGAATGCTATGCGATGAAAGCCAGAAGGAAAAAAAAAAGGAAAAATAAGTCACTTCTATGGGGTTTTGAAGTGTTACAAGTGTATCTGCAGCAGTTGTGACTACTGCACTAAGTGAACTATATAGTTTATAATCTGTAGCTGCTATGAACCATTCTCCAGCAGAAGAGAAGAGAAATGAATTGTGGCAAACAGGGGAAGAGATCACAAATAACTGTTAGAAGGCCAGCCACAAGGCTAAACGCCTTTGCGAGGAGGTCAATGTTTGATATGTCTCTTGCTGCTGGGCAAAGTATTGTACTCTATAAAAATACTTTGATCTGGTGGGATTTAGCTTATTTGCTCCTATCCTTCAGCTCTCAACAAGCATTAAAGCATATAATTAAGAAAAAGCTTGCTTGCTTCAATCCAGGATAAAGGAAGAAACTCTTTGAAAACACGATCCAATTATATCAGGGGGGACCTGAAGGTTTGAGTTGCTGAAAGCTGTCAAACATATTTATTTCAAAACAAGAATGTATCCTCAGCAGGAACTTTGCTTCAAAGAGATCCACACTTGCAATGAAAAGCCCCTGATAACACATCTTCATGGGTTCGTCCGTGCTTCTCCCTGACTTTCAGTCATCGCATAGTTGCTGGAAAGATTCATGTTAAACTCACCAAATGCTTTCAGGTCTAGGTCTCATCTAAATCCTTTAGAAGTGTCCCAAACCATTCTTTTATCTTAATTAACCTCAGGATCAAATGTTTTAGTCTAATATTGAAGGTTTTCACCTTTAAGCTGTTTCTGAATAGATGTTAGCCAGAAAAACAGTACATTTGTAAAATAATGTGATGAGAAGGAATGTTCTAAGCATGTATACTTATGTCCTGTAGGGGCTAGAGAAGACCTGATTTCAAGAAGTGATTTAATAGTTTGAAGCACTTGAAAGAACCTCCCCCATGATTATAAAATGCTAGACCTTAAGTAGCATGGCTGTGCATGCATGTTTTTCAGGCTAGATTCTAAAAGGAACATAAAAGTCCCCAAAGAAATTACCTTTAAGAAGTTAATGAAATTCTGCAAAGTTCTAATTTCTCTCTGTAAATATCTGAGCCTCTGAACTGCCTAAGTCTCCACTGCCAGACTTTGCCATGTGCCTAAATACTTGTTAACAGGATAACTTGTAGATGGGCACAACAGCCTCCGATGCTGCTGGGCAGGTGAGGCAGCTCTGTACAGCCTTGCCTCTTTCCAGCACAGTTATATTACCATAGCTAACACTCTTGGGACTGCAAATTAATAACAAATGTTAGAGTTACATGGAAGAATCCTACAATGCTACACTAAGACAATTGAGCACAAGAAGCCAGACACATGAGGGATGAATGCACCAACCAGAAAGAGAAAGGAGATGCAGGCGGATCCTATAACCATGGTATGTCTCTTATAGTCACATCATCATTGCTATTTTATTTTATATGGGTTATTATAAAACTGTGTAGAAGGTAAAACCTCTTCATTTCTAGCACACATTGTAAAATCCATTATATGAATTGAAGATTATAATGACTTTCTGCCATTTTTATTTGGATTGCCTGCATTACCACAGTTGACTTCTATATAATCATTAGCCTAAATTCAGCAGTGATTTCTAGTGCGCACACATTTGCTGAATTTACAGGAACTCAATTAGATTTTACTCAGCAAAAATATACACCACTGTGGGTAACAAAAACAGAATGTTCAGTGCCATTTATTGAGGCCATTTAAAAAATAATGAGGATTAAAATGGAAAATAATAACTAGTTTCAAAAAGTGTCATAACCAAACTTAAAGTAAAATTTGTACTTTTAATAAGTTCAAATAATAAAAAGCATGATAAATGAATGGTATATCACAACCCTGATGTAGTAAAACTTTTTCTCACATTTGCAGCACATTTGATTATCTCACAGCCACTATCTTTCAAGAAGAAATATATAGACATATGTGTCCAGTCCAGAAAATGAGGACTCTGTGTGGCAGGACGTCTTCCCCCTCTCTACCACAGATGATTGGTGCATATGCGAGATAACACAGGTGGGTCACAGGCCCAGCATGGGGTATCTCTGGCACCAAAAGAGCTCAGGCCCCCAGCTAAGAATCAACATCTTAGTCTGGAAAACAAATGTGAGATGAGATGAAAGAAATATTCTTGACCAAAAGACATGGTTCTTATGTCTATAAAAGCCCACACAATTATCACAGAGGCAAAAGTCTCTTACATGCTCCTCGGAAAGGTGTGAAAAGATTTCTCCCTGGAGCCTTGGATGCAACTCCAGGTCCCTTTCTCCAGGAATTGAGAGAGAGGATTTTTCGATGTGTACTCCATCAGGATTGGATGGTAAGAAACATTGAATCCTAAGTTATACTATTTCTTATCTAGCTGTAAGTTTAATGGTACCTTTAACTCTGTGTGTATAATGCTAGTCTTGCCTTTTTGTCTTATCTCTATGTAGTAATAGTCTGTTTAACAAACTTATGTCTGTTAGTTTTGTGTCTTTAAATAAATAATTCATTGTATAATAAACTGAATCAGCCATTATTAAAGAACTTGTGAATAAGATTGGATATTGGGGTGCTGGCCACCTCGATAACATGACTACTTGCTGCCAGAGGCCTGGGCGCAAAAGGCAAGAGATGATTTAAACCTACATCATCCATTCATAACACTCTGTACACATATTCAGATCTTGGAGGACTTCAGGCTTATGGCTAAGTTCTCCAATTTAATTATTTTTTCAGTTCAGCTCATGTTTCCAAAGATATCCCCCCAGACTGAGTACTAAAAGAAGTTCTGACAGGGAGCATAGAATAATGAAATACTCATCCGTTATTTTATTACATTCCATTCACAGGAAAATATTGCCTTAAATATACATGACTAAATGAGGATTTTTGGTAAACATCTGGATATTAATCTCTTACTGTTTCAACCTGTTCAGTATTTGTAGCAAACAACTTTGTTAAATTCCTCATATTCAACATATGTTATTGTCAGTTAGTCCTCTTCTTTCTGTGATGATCTTGGGGTTTCTAAATTCAATGTTTAGGGCTTCATTGCCTAAACATAGGGCCCGAGGTTATCCTATGCAGTTTCCTCTGCCAGTCCAGAATGTCTCTGCCCATCCAGTGCAGCATCAGTCAGCCCCTTTGTGGACTTTTCAGATGTCCTCAGCCTCTCAAATTTGTTTTATTATTACATACAGAACATAAAATTACTGACTGATTATCCCCCCGCTACCAATTAAATAAGGTGACTGTTGTAGTTTAATCCCATTAGGTAGCTCAGCCCCACACATCTACTTCCAAAAGTGGTATAGGGAAGAGGATCACCAAGACAAAAGTGAACGCTCATGGATTGAGATAAAGTTCAATAGGTAAAGTAAAAGCTTCATGTGCAAACAAAACACAATAAACTTTATTCACTGCTTCCCATGGCCAGGCAGGTGTTCAACCATCCCCAGGAAACCATGGCTCCATCCCATGTAATGGTGACTTGGGTTGACAAATACTGTCACTCTGAATATACTGCTCAGCTTCCTCTTTCTTCCTCCCAGTTTTTATCGCTGACCATGACACCATATGGCATAGGATATCCCTCTGGTAAGTTGAGGCCAGTTAGCCCACCTGTGTGTCCCCTGCCCACTTCCAGGTATCACCAGTGTCCTCACTGATGGGACAGCTTAAGAAGCAGAAAAAAAAGGCCCTAGTGCTGTGTAAATGCTGTTCTGCAATAAATAAAACATGAGTGTGATAACAACACTGGCGACAAATTTAAAATGTAACACCATACTAACTCCTATGAAGATAATTTACTTTATCCAGACCAAAACCACTGTGGTTATGCATTTTCCTTTAAATGGTTTGTTCTGTTTCCCCCTTCCAAAATGTATGGTGTATCCCTAAACTGCAACTCTGTCCATTTGCTCCTGGGAGATATATCCCTCCCCTATCAGCCTTTCATTGGCTCAAGCCTTGTGCCCGCGGGCTCTTTGAAACTGTGAAAAGTGAATGCTGAGAGACACCTGGGGGCCTTTTGCTTTGCGATTTGGAGGCCTCTCTAGGCTTTTGCTGTTCCACTCTCCCCTTCCCCCTCCCCTCCTCCCTTTCCCTCACCCCCTGCCGGTGCCAGACCCAAAATAAACCCCTTTTGACTTCACCATCAACAGGCGATGCTGTGTTCCTCTTACTGCTTGCTGCTGCCTGCTGATACATAGCCCAGAGACGCACCAAGAGCTCCGATAAGCTTGCTGTATCCTTTCTTTCAACGGACCCCAGAGGACGATCTTGCTGCCCAGCCCCTTGCTGCTGCTAACCGGGGGAATAGGCAGGGGGTCGCAGCAACAAACCACTGCAGTGACTTTTGAGTCAAATATACCTGGGATGTCTAACAACTCTCCATGCACAACTTTGTAAAGATCGGCTGAGCTTATACTCCATGGCTTGCATAGACATGAATTGAATTTGTTTAAGGTAGCAAGCAACAATGATTTTTTTACAATTTTATGTTTTAGTGCAATAAATTGCTATAATAATTAAAAATAAATTTAATTTTGACTCGTCTTTCATTGTGGTGAATTGCATAATATTGCAATAAATTGAGATATTCATATTGGGACAAATATGAATTTTTCCTATGTCAAATAAAATGGTAACATTTTACAGATATTTTCAAATTGGAATTCACCTTTACTTGCACTCAAGTGTGCTTATTATCTATATGTAGTATGAAAAAGGAGATATCCAGTTTTCCTTTGGTTATCTACAGTATCAGAACCAGCGCCACTGAAACGTTTTTATTCCCTACAGTGGTAGATTCTCTGTTCTGGAAATTTTTTTGAGCCAATAACTAAAAACATCGTTAGGATTTATATCATAACTAGAAATGATAAATACGGGATTAGAATGTCAGTCCTCATTGCTTAATTAAATTATGTCAGAGTCTTTTCAACACCAAAACTATCTTAACCCATATTTCAAAACACATTAACACTGGGAAAGAGGAATGACTACCTAAGTGGTCCAGATAAGTACTTCCCAATATTTTTTACTTCCGTATTTTTATGGGAAAAGATATTACTCTATTAAAGGCAATGCTTCTATAACATTGATATCCATGAGAATAGGACTGGGCTCAAAAATGATTAATGCCAAACAGTATGTCACAAAGGTAACTTTTACTGAGTTTGCATGGCAAGGTTTGGTACTGGGGTGGGCTGCAGGGGTGGCTTCTCTGAGAAACTACTAGAAACTTCCCTTATATTTCATGGAACCAATGCCACCTGGTTCCAAGAAGGACGCTCCCATGGGACAAGGCTGATTCCATCAGTGACCTCCATTGTGAAGCAGATATCCACCTTGGAGGGTCTCATGCTTTGTCAGGTGGATCCCCAAAGGAGGCTGCTGCCCTGTGGGATACCTGGGCTGGAGCAGGCTCCTGGCAAGACCTGTTGACCCACTGAGAACAGACCCCCATGCTAGAGCAAGTTTTGCTGGCAGGACTTGTGACTCATTCCTGAGAGGCTACACCCTGTGGAAAGGACCCACACTGGAGCAGATAATGAAGAACTGCAGCCAGTGGGAAGGACTCATGCTGGAGAAGTTCATGGAGGACTGTCTCACATGGGAGGGACCTTTGCTGGAATGTGAAGAGTCCTCTCCCTGAGGATGAAGGTGCAGAAGAGACAACATGTAATGTGTCATGGTTGAGGTGGGAGCAACACAATAATACTCCAGGTACAGATTTCAAGCAAAAGTTCTTTATTCAAAACTCCCAAGACATTTTATAGACTTTGCTATATTTATCGTTCATGTTACTCATACATTGGCTGCTTAACTACTACAATAGATTCATTGGCTATTATTTAGCTACAATGCACAATTCTTAGTTACCAGTAACATAAGCATCCTAAGCATTCTAAGCATTTAGGAAACACCAGCTGCAGCTCTGCTGTTTTGGTTTCTTGTTTCTGTTGACACTAAGTTTCTCATGGGTACAAATTAATTGTGCTAAGATCAATGTCGGAGCCAGACAGGCTTGCTGACCTGCTGTTAATTCCCACAGTAATGAACTGACCTCAGCCTCATTCCCTTCCCTGTCTCTCTGTGCTGCTGGCAGGGATGAGGCACAGAATTCAGGAGGAAAGTTAAGCCTAGGAAGAAGAGAGTGGTGGTGGGAAGGTGCTTTTAAGATTTGGATTTATTTCTCATTTCCCTACTTTAATTTGATTGGCAATAAATTAAACTAATTTCTTCAAGTTGATTCTGTTTTGCCCATTATGGTAATTGGCGAGTGATCTCTCCCCGTTCTTATTTTGGTCCACAAGCTTTTTGTTGCGTTTTCTCCCCCATTTCCAGCTGAGGAGGGGAGCAATAGAGAGGCTTTGGTGGGCATCTGGTGTCAAGCCAGGGCCAGCCCATCACAGTAACTAAGGTGAGTTGTGTGAATCTATGTCTTAGTTTCAGTATCTCTATTTTAAAATTAAAAAGGCCTCAGGAAATTCAACTTGGAAGAATAATAAGGAAGGCTGCACAATTCCTCTATCCAAGGTAATAGCAGGAGATGAATTTTGGACTCTAATTGACAACGAAGAGCTAAAGATGAAAACTATTCCTGTTTCTAAACAGATTAAATAAAATTAGGAGTCATGCAAATTTTATTCTTAATACTTCTATTATTTTAAAGACTTAACTGTTATGTTTGCAAACAATCACATTTATTTGCATTTTATTTTAAGTGCATGTTATCATAGTGCATGTTAAATTTTTGAAAGTTAGGTATCATATGTAAACTACTTTTCATCTGGCTAAACATCTATCTTTAATTAAATTCCTAATTTTGTAATTTTAAAGGTGAGATCAATCTCATCCTGAAAGTACACAGAGAACAGAAAACAGGACTATGATCCATAACATCACAGCTATCTTCCTCACACAGAAACTACAACCTTAGGCCGTGTTCCCAGAGTCAATCTTCTGATAATCTGAAGCTTAGTTTTCTAAAATCTCATTGTACAGCTGTGCATTCCTAATCAAAGGGGGCTGTAACTGGCTTCTTCTCCATAAGTAAATAAACAGCCGGAGAAGAGTTGAATGGAACTGCAGAATCTGCACCAGGGCACAAGCTCTTCTCAAGCTTTAGAAAGCAGACAGTACACACCACTCTGGCAGGATGTTTCTGAAAGTAGAAATGCAAAATTGTCTCCTGAGATACTGGGCAATGAAGGTAGCTTGGTGAAGTGAACCGGTTTACCACCAACTGTTGGTTTTGATTCTTTTGTCTTCTGAACACTAGTCATTAATGGTCAATTAATGGTCAAATTATATCTCATGCTACATACAAATGTTGTGGAGCTCTTTATAGAGATTTATTAATTAAGTTTGTTGTTGGCTGGGGACTCTGACCAAAATACATTAATAAAGGAAATGAGTAAGCTATCCATAGATCAAAGAGTAGTTAGAGATTTCAGTTACATGGAAAGACTTTATGGTAACAGTTCTCTCTTGAAGACATTCAGGCATCAGCAAACAAGGATTGTTTATGTCCTCACAATGAGAACAGCTGAGGCCCATAAATAGTTTTATAGGAGCTAGTTCAGGGTTTCATTCCAGTGCTGTAATTTGAAGTGATTAACTTTTTTTTTTACTCTCACTCTTCATTTAATTCTGTTTGAGCCAGACTGTCATCTTTATTCAGAAGGAATGGTATTTTACACTGCAAATCATTCCAGTGATATCCCTAATGTAATGTAATGCATGCTCTGCAATAAAGCATTGCTCGGATGGAACACGAGCCTTAGACAAAGGAGCCCTGATGTACTGAATATGTACTTGATAATTTGATAAAGTTTATATATCTGTTACATATAATATTTCTCTCTGTGAAGCATATGAGAAGACCAGTTTTGCATTTTTATCCTTGTTTGTGTAATATAACTGGTCTTGAAACAGCAACAAAGCCCTGGAGCTCCCTGCAACACTGCATACAGTGGAGGTCTTCATCATCTTTCGTAGACAGTTGTCCTCATGATCTGAACAGTTGTTCTGCTGCATAAACTAAAAAGACACTCTTGAGACTGCTGTTATATCACCTATTCAAAAGAAAAGGAACAATTTTTAAAGACATCTACAGTTAATAATATCAGATTACATGGAGGAGCATGCTGCCATTACAAATTTCCAGGAGTAATTAAAAAAATAAAGTTTTATATTTTATATATTTTATTCTACGTCTTTTTACTAATTTTATTGTTATAGGTGAGCAAGTGGTAGTCATTTAAAGTCACTGCAACTAGTTAGGCACTGTCCATGGTCCTGTTGGCAGGGCTAGTCAGGCTTTCTTTTAATCACGACATGGATGTGAAAATGAAAACTTACTGAGTACCATGGAGCCAACCTTTACTTGGGATTGTTTAAAAGATGACTTAGGAAACTATAATTCTATATTATTTTGTTCTCAAACAATATTTTGATGTCAAATATTATTATTATTTTATTTAGATATACTAAAATAGCGGGGAAATTTTGGAACTTTTGACAGTATTAATACCAAAGTTGATTTTATAAGGAGAGAATAATCTAAAATTAAGAGTATGAATCTTGTTTACAAGCCTACTTCATCAAATATAATTCCTTCATTAACAATATTTCTGCTTTTCCAAGTAAACCATGGCAGATTTTCTGGTTTGTTCTAGGACTCAAAAGCTGGGTCACTATGAAATCAAAGAAGTTTATCTTCTCTAGTGATCAAGACATTTAAACCTATTCTTCACCAGTATGTTGAGAGATCCATGAAATTCACTTTCTTTCATTTGATGATGAATCTTGAAACAGGAAGAAAAAGGCAGTAAGACGAGAAGAGAGAGAGGTATTAAAAATGTACTGATATAACTACCTCTACTGTTTAAAGCATCTAGAAGACAGATGCAGTTCTTATAGTTCTGGGACTGAATTCCTCTCTATTAATAGAAGCACAAAATATCTACTTAATTATTTTAAGTTGTTTTTCTGCATGGAGGGAACTGAGAGATTGAATTTTTTTATCCAATTCCTTATTAACTTAGAAGCATCAAATTGGGTGCATGGACAACTTGCAGAAAGAAAAATACAGTACTAGAGGCTCTCTAGCAAAGCTCTGTTGTGAAGATCTGAAGTGTAGCGTAAGTCAGCTCTTGCTCATTCAAAAGCAGAAAGTCTCAGGCAAGTATATTCAAAAACACCATCACTATGATCATTTTGCCTAATTTACCTCCTGATTTATGAGTTAAATATTTTCAATCTTAAGGAAAGGTTTTTATACATAAATAATCTGTATGTATGATGTATAAGACAAATAATTAAGTACATTAGACCTATTCAACCTGTAAAAGAAAAGTATAAGGGTTCTAATGGTTCAGGTCTTTAAAATCAAAATTGCCTCAGAAAATGGAAGTAAGGAACAATCATTCATTGTCTGATGACAGTGAATATCTAGTATGAATGAAAGAGGAACAAAATGAAACAAAAAGGTGTCTGATTTAAAACAAATAAAAAAGAAGGAAAGCATCTCCACAAGACATGAATATGTGTAAGTTTACATGAGTACAAAAATCATACACAAATGGATAGAAGAAAAAAAGACATTCCTGTTTTTAGGAAACCAAGGACTTTATCTCACAAATTCAGGGACACTCTGTGTGCAGAGTCTTAAACAATTCTCAAGATCAAGTACAGACTGTGGTCTCAGTCAGACGCTTTCAGTGAAATCAATTTAGATGAAAACAAGATTTTTGCTGCTTTCAAGAAAAGCCCACAAATGTTTTTATTCCGGTGAAAATTGTGTCCTTAAAATATTATCAAATATTTGCAGTAAACGCTTCATGACAGCAATTCAATAGAGAGGTGGAAACCAGGCTGTTAAATTGAAAGCGTCTGAGGCAAATGTCATAAGATAGTCTTCATTCATGTGATTCTTTTCTCTTACCCCAAAGACGAGTAACTGCATCCAGCTATTGGATATCTTCTCAGAGACATACGAGTGCTTCAGCTGTGCCCAGGAAATGGTAGTGTTAGTTGATCAAGGCCAAAACTGTGCCAAGGACTGCTCTAACTATTTGGAAATAGAGAGAATAACATTGTTAAATAGAGGTGTTCCAGTGGTTAGGAACATTTTCTGTCTCTTCACAATTTATTATAAAATATGCAGCCAGGGAGCAAAGGCATGCAGGAATATTGAAAGCCTCAATGGATCTCTAGTGATATTACACAAGAATTGTTCCCATAAAGAGTTCTTTGAACATGGGCTAACAGGCAGAATCTGCACCATGTGCTGCTGATTTTCAGAGATGACATTTGGAAGAGTCAAAATATCTGAAGTTTTGCGTGTGTTTTACTAAACAGCTGCATTAAAGGAAAGCATTATTAACAGGATCACTAGTAATATTTTTATTAGTTTTAGGTTTTTTATGATCATCAGTTTTGAAAAGAAAGGAAAAGTTAAGATTTTTTTGAAGTTCGAAAATAGTTTAATGAGAAATTTAATTTAAATTTTTATTTCCTTCAGGAAACATTTCTACTTTTTAAACAATCCATTCTGGAAATGGGAGTGCTGCTCTGATTCTCTGATTCTGGTTAATTTCAGAATAGCCCAATAGTCTAGCCTTTTTTGAAGATGTGACCACTGCTCAGTCTGGGCATATATCTAAGTTGCAATTTTTCAATATACTGAGGAGATATTTTACTTAGTAAAATTGTTGCATAAAAAGAAATCTGAACTTTCCACTGAATAAACAGACATTCTTTCATTTCCCTTCAGATGGCAAAATGTTAATTCACACCATGAAATCAGTGTTATAGATATTGCCCAGGACCTCCAGGAAGTATAACCTGTTAGAATTTCAAGGTTAACAAATTACGTACCAGTATAGTACAGATCATTATAAGTTCTAGAAAAGACTCTGCTTAGCTTGAAGACAGGAAGGAGAGAAAGACTCCTATCAATTTTTTGGTGACAAGACAAACATCCAGTGAATTCATCTGGACTCATTTACGTATTCCAACAGAAATGGAAAAGAAATATTGAAAAGCAAAATTACCTTTCCCACATAATAATGAGTATAAAGAAAAATCATGACCTTTTTTTGTATTATGTTTCAAAGTGAGAAACATATGTTCTTAAGTTTTCCCATCTTTAGTAGAAGGGACAGGTCCTATAAATGTCATAGTTCCCTTGTTACACGACTTAGTTTCATATTTTGGGAAAGACATTGTGATTTTGTTGCACTTTGAAATACTTTAGCTGAGAAGTATATGATCCATTAAAATAATAGGAAATGCCTTCTGATTTAGTGAATATTGTTTAGTGTGGGGGGATGAAAAGTCTTCTTAATGATTACATTAGGAGTCAAAAGTTGTGTTCAGTCCAGCAAACATGGTTATAATTAGAAAATGAAGGCTAACACTGCAATTGATTCCTCTCACTTTGACTCACCCAGCTGTGATAACATCACTAGTAAAAGAAGGGAAATTCCACTCCCATCAGTTGTTCCTTCACTCTATCATCTTCTATTTGTTCCCTTGGGGCTCTTTTGACAATTTCAGTTTGATTTGGGGAACAGGAAACATGTCCTCCAATGTTTCCCCTGCAACTGCTGTTTATCCTTTTAACTGCAAGCCTCTAGATGACAGACGAAAGACAGAGTTCCTGTTTCATAAAAATTTTAAGATACAAAATTGGAATGAAAAGTCAAAATATCTTTCTTTCATTCAAAAGAGAGAAAAATGTGCAGTTCAGCTGGGTGAATACAATTCTATTTGGTAGATTCAGAACCTTTCACAGGTATTTTGACTGTTTTAAATGATGAATACTGAGATAACATGCAAAATGAAAAATTATGTTGAAGAAAAAACATATACATATATATATAGGCATCAGACATATGCATAATGTGTTTTTATTGAATAATTTATTTATTCAGTGAAATCTTCAAAAATACCTCTTTTAGAAAAGAAGTATGAATTATACTTTAAAAAAATATATCCTTTTTAATGCTTGAGGAAAGGTTTGCAAATTTAGTTTTCAATTTTCTATTGAATTTTAATCATAGTGAACTACATTCAGTATTCCTGTACTTTCTCATACTTCTCTCCCACTCTTTGTGTATACTTTCTGGAAGTCAGAAAATAAGGGGAGAGAGAGAAAGGATAGGAGAAACTATGAAAACTGATCTTACAACAAACAGAAGAGTAGGGATGCAAACAACAGATCTTTTTCTCTCCGCATGTCTTTCCCTCCTGTCTCCATCAGTCATTAATTCTTTTGAATGAGTCCAGTTAGCTTTTCAGAGACCTTCAGCTGAAGAAACAGAAACAGAGGGCACTTCAAAACTTTCATTACGAAAATTACAGCAGCTAGTTTATCTCACCAATCTACATTTGATCTGTATGTAACAAAGTTGTATTTGATTAAAGAAAAATGATAGAAGTGGAAGAAAAGTGTAACTCCTGGAAGAAAGCAAAAGTGAATCTTTTTAAGGACTGCCTTGACTGTAGAAATAACTTTTGTTCAACAGAAGCATTCTGGCAGTATTCACAACTTTTCTATGACACCCTACTTTTCCTGTGTTTTTCCACCTCAAATGGAAAAACTATGCATTTAGTTTCAGCAATATAGCCAGTAGGGAGGTGACCTGGCACTGTGAGATTTTAAACATTGCAAGGTAGGTGCATGAAANTAGGTGCATGAAAGAGTTAAGTACTGGAAACCTAGCTAAATAGTGTTGAGAAGCAATTTTGATAAATTCAGAGAGGAATGCCAAAACTAATAGATATTAATAACAGGTAGCTACAGAAATATAGTGCATCTATGGACATGCATTCACATCTCCTCATCAATCATCATTTTTATGGAAGCAGCTATTAATAGCCCTAAAACTGAGCTGCATCTTTGACTATCTTGTACTAATAAAACATTACCTAGGCTTGACTTGAAGGCTGTGAAGTCAAATAATGGTTTATAACAGGCCTTCCTAAACAAGATGATATCAGAAGCCTTGAACCTGCAAGCGCAGGATGATACCAGATATTCTAGAGCTATAACATCTACTCAGAAATGGTCAATTATTATTTAG